>JAFBJT010004519.1:134187-168152 GCA_016785325.1 Chascanopsetta lugubris | reverse complement strand
TGCACGATCCATCAAAAAGTCACTTTCACCAGAGTCTGGCAGTGTTGTTGCTGGAGAGGCAGTGTGGGAGTATTCCTGTACATTTGCATGCAAATACCCGAGTGTGTATCGTTGTCACGTTTTCTAGGCTCTTACCTTTTCAAAGGTCGCCTCCGAGCGCGCAGACATTACGGCCGCATGTCAAGAATTACCCAAAGGTGAAAAGTGCAGCGGTCAATCTCGTTCGCCATTTGTTCCGATTCACCGCACACCCCCCCCCCCCCCCCCCCCCCCCCCCCCAGACAGAGACAGAGGGAGGAGACAGAGACAGAGGGAGGAGACAGACACAGAGGGAGGTGACTCACAGGCTCTTCAATCTCTCCCATGTGAGCCACATGCTCTGTACATGATCAATGATTTCAAATGACGCAAGAGCGCTGACGTGAACCTTTAGACGTGGTCTTTGAGTGGGAAATGAAATATGTATTTAAGGATGAAAGATATTTAATGCAAGAGCTGCTCTGCTTCTTGTTTGAGTGGGTAAAGGAAAAACACTGGAATGGCTCACAGGGCTGAAGAGGATGAGAACGAAATGTTATTTTAGCATTGGCCCGTTTAGCCGTTGACGTTCAGGTATTTTTTATTTCTTTTGAAAGGGAAGAGCAGCAGCTATAATGGAAAATGATACAAAGAAAAACAAAGTCCTTGTCTCCAAACATAGATTTTCTACTCTCATCACAGGAGGACGTTTGTTTTCATTATTATTATCATGAGTGTGTGTGTCCTTGTGTAAGTCATGAACAATAAAGGACTAATAATCTCCAAAGTACCACATAATACAGATGATGATAGATTCTGAACATGTCAGTTACAGACCTGTTCCCTAAATCACAGAGTGAGACGTGTAGTTATTACTCTCAATGTTCAGTGTGGACACTCAATGTTTTAGAAAATCCAGGATTTAATGCAAATCAAAACTTAAGAAGGTTTTTCATTAATATCACATTTCAGATTATGATCAAGTATCAACATGAATTTGTTGTGAGGTTTAAAAAATGTAATACTTGGACCAAAATTCAGCCAGAAAAAAAAAGTCGCTGAAAATATTAAAATTACATTAAAGTTATTTATCTATTTAAATCCATCCATCCGTCCATTTATCCATCCATAAACAATGCATTACATTCAGAAAATTGCATTTACTACACAAAATACACCATCAGATTACAGGTACACAGTGCATGATGTAGTGACATCTAGTGGTAAGGTTACGAGTCGCAGCTAAATATATCTGACGTCTCTCTTCCCTTCTACTCATACAAGAGAACCTGTGGCAGCCTTCAGTCTCACTGCGGTAATAAGTAATATACACACCCGTCAGTAGGTGGCACTAAAAATGAGACTTTGCTGCAGAAACAGACCTCATCAGCAAACGCTGCTGCTGCTTCTCCAGGGATGAACAACGTCTCATTAAGTGTCATTATGAACTTATCAGGTGAAAGAATGCATGACGTGAAAATAACCTCTGGGGACAAAGAGGGCGAAGCTAATGACAGCGGGAGAGAGTCAGCAGAGTGTCAGAGTGAGATACTGACAGTGATCGCGAAAAGAGTCGCAGTCTGTGGTGCACTGACTTGTGTTCACTCTTGTGCGTGTGATGTTGACAGAAGAGGCTGTGGAAGTCGGCGTCAGGGGAGACGGAGGGAAGGATGGAACAAATGCAAAGGGGGAAGGCGGCAATCAAGGCTCAATATGCACATCCTCTGCCCCCAATTAGTGTAAGAGGGATCTAACGAGCAGAGGCTGACTCCGCCCCCAGAGGAGAGGCGCAGAGACAAAGGGACGGTGTGACGGTGAGAAGAAAGAGGGACGAGCTGAGACACGCGGCAGGGAGAAGAAGGAAGTAAGGAGGGGAATCAATCCCCTGCTTTGCGCCCGGAGGCCATGACGCGTCATCACATCTGTATCAGACCTGTCGACACCCGTGGGAACGATGAGGAGCAGACAGGAAGAGGCAGAGTACAGGAAGAGAGGGGAACATCAGGTTACCACAGCGGAGGTGGTGAGACCAAGCAGCAACCTCAGGGCTGATAAGGCCAATACGAAGGTGGAAAAACATGCAGTTCACAGGGTGGCCACTTGGGGCCGGCTCCGAAGTCGCTTATTTTTCATTCTATTGAGGTTTGAAATTGTACATAATTAAGGGGCGTGGCCTCTTGAGTGACACCTGGGCCCAACGTGGCAAATTCTCTGGATCCTGCGACAGCACCATGGGTCCACCCCAGATTTCTGTGCTCCACCTCTTCATCTATTTTTGGATGAACCAGGAAGTAGGTGGAGTTAAGCATCTGTGAGATGTGTGAACCGCCCACTAAGAAACCTATGGGCAACATCATGGATGTTTTGTCCATCTTTACATGCAGTCTATGGGTGAGACTGAGAGGAGGTGGGAGATAAACAGGCAGGAAATGAGGATAATACTGGCAGATGAGCAGTGACAAGGATTCAGATTTGCTGACTCGTCAAATTCATTTTCATTTGGTCTCTCATATGTTATATAAGTTACATAAAAGTCACTATTCTGCTGATTTAATCTTAAAAACATGTTATCAGGCGCTACTTCTTCAATTTCATGCAAAGTTAAGTCCAAACAAAGAATTCCATCTTTCCAAATGCTAGTTTTTAGGGCTGTAACGATCACGCTGGTTACAGCTGAGGTTTAAAAAAAAAAAAAATAGTCAAACGTGAAATCATCAATCAGGCCTTTGCTTCCAGCCTCCCACTCACTGAGAGTAACTACTGCACGGCTCAACTTTTATATATGACAGGATCTGTGTGTGTCTCTATCACACATCTCTTCCTCCTGCCTGCACACGAGGCAGCGCAGCAGTGAGATGTTATTTCTCATCTTCCTCGCTCCACTGGAAAACTCCCCTGGGCAATTCCTCCACTTCTTCTCTCCTCATTGAGTTTGACAACTTCACAGCCACATGTCGAAGACAAGACTGTCTTTTAATTAACCTGGCACGCACTGGAATTTACTTTTTTTTGCTCCGCCTCCTCCACGCAGAGTTCTTCTTCTACTGTCGAAAATAAAAAACTATCTCTGACTCAACATACAAAGCCTCAGCAGCAGAGTCTGGTTCACGGAATGAACCTTTAATTAACCTGCATTAATCTCAGATGAGGCGGAAACAACGCTTGCAAATTGCTCATTGTCTTTTATCCAGAGCTGCAGCATGAGGATATCCCACATCAAAACAACCACGCATCGTCTCAGTGACAGATTCTGCATCAAAGATTTATCATCCTGTTATACCGAAAGAAAAATTATATATAATCTGAAACACTTTGCCAATAAGGAAGCAACGTCTTAGGTTGTCTATAAAATGGCTTTTATTATATCATGTATTATTATTTATTATTAAAGATTATATTGGATTTTTTCAGATTTATAATTTCATCATTTATCATCCCGCAGCTCTAATGTTTTGGTTCTCATGGCATCATTTACAGCCACAGCAGGCGGCCATTTCTCAGTCCGGGAAACAGCATTGAACTTCACAAACAAACAAACAAGCAATGTCACAGTTTTTTTTTTTTTTTTCGACTCAGTCGTGAAGATGCCGGCTTCTGCCAAATACTTCAACTGTGAAATTACCACATTACCACTGGGAGTCCAGTTACACCATGATACATCAAATCAGCAGGATGTTCAGAGGCTGCTACTGACCAGAATACATTCAAAGCACAGTACAAACTTCTCAATAATTATTTAATGAGCCACTGGTGATGCCAAAGTATTTTTACAACACAGGCCCAAAGGCCCCACCCACAGGCCCCACTCACAGGCCCCACCCACAGGCCCCACCCACAGGCCCCACTCACAGGGCTAACCGGCTGCAGTGGCGAGCAGCAGCGCAGATAGCGACAGATTTGTATCAAAGGATGGAGGAACACAGGAAATAGACTGTAAGAAATCAACACTACATTTTACACTTTGACACGTTTCTTTCTATTTGTGCTGACTCAGCACCTCAGAGACTGAAACCACGAGGAAACAATAGTGCATATAACTCACCACTGACACTCTCATATCATAAACAAAGAACTTTTAAAAGTATGATATGCTTTAGAATCACTTTTTCACTCACAATTGAAGTTTTCCCTCATGACTCGTGTCATATTTAATCTTAACTGCAGACGACTCATACGGAGGAAAAGGGAGTATAAAAATGTACTATAATGAAAATACTTGTTTTGAGTTCAGAGGAAACCTTTTCAGATTAAGGCCTGATAATAAGATAAATTAAACAAAAGTTAGAGGCGTGGAAGGAGCGGGTGAGACTGTGAAAATCTTGGATCCATCCTCCAATACATATTTGATATCATTCAGCCGTGTGAGAGAGAAGATCAGGGACCTCAAGTATAAAGAAAGTTGCCGGATGCCGTAAATCGAAAGCACAACTTTCACAGTGATTCCGTTCGCACGCGCAGTTCCACGCACCGTTTCACTCACGCACCTGTCATTCATTGTCAAGTGGATTTCATTGTGGAAGTCAATCGCACATGGTCGCCTTCCCTCACCTTGATCATCCCATATTTGCAAATACAAATGAATATAACCGGTGCACAAGCAAACTGTCAAGAGAACAAAATGAAGAAGAAGAACGGAGAGCGAGGTGGAGGCATTAATCACTGTGATCGAACACCGCCAGTACAAATGATTTGTTATTATTTATCTTCAGGTATTTCTAATGCCCGAAAAGCCCAAGAGTGGAGAGTGTGGTGCGGGCGGTGAACTCTGCCAGAGTGTGGAGTCTCGCAAGTCCGCACTGTTCCAGAGGTTAAAAAAAATGGACAGACCATAAAGTGGACGTGAGGAAGAGGCTGGTGGCCCACCACAGGAGCGTCTTTGCCACAGGTGGCGAACCGGCGACGCCAGCGTTGTCGCCACGAGCGGAGAGGGAGTCCGCCATTATCGGCGAGGAGGCCCTCTCCGGCGTTGTGCCAGTGTGCACGGGCAACTCAGAGCTGATCGCGATGGTTGGTAAAGGTGAGGAGGTCATGTCGTTAAAATGGCCTCTTCTACATTATTACTGTGCCGTTAGAGTCAATGGTTGAGTGATTTTCTTTTTTGGGAGGCCACAGCGGCCGACAGATGTGTTTTGCCATTATACGCGCTGACACGGCCGACGGGCATCGCATCACCACGGTCCTCCACTGATCCATTACGCACAGATTACGCACAGATGGAGCACTTTCATACATAGACGGTACTCATCGGGATAAACAGTAGATGGGCGTTTGGTTCAAATAGAGGATGATGTGATGATGTGGGGAGATGCGGAGCCAAACCATGCGGTGCAGTGTGTGTGCGGAGGGGGAGGCTGGCGGATGGAGCAACTCATGAGGTATTTAATCACCACTCTGAGAACATGTTGCTGTTATTTCTGGTGCGTTTATTTAAAAGTTTGACTCTTATTCTTTATTTAATTATTTAAAGTGGCTGCAGCCTCTCCACAGAAAACTCCCCTGAAAAACGATTCCCTGTTTAAGTCCACAGTCCTCTCATCCTGATCAAACAGGACTGTGTGCATGTGTGAACCTCTATTTGAATATTTGTCTTGAATTATCTGGGTCCACTTCTTTTATTCCACACGTCAGGTAGATGTGTGTATGCGCCTCGAGGTCTCTGTGTGTGGTCACATCGCGCTGTCACATGAATGGTTCAGAGGGATGATGTGAGCCTGAGTTCAATTCTTTTCATTCTGTTTTTATTGTTCTCAATAATCCAGACTTTATACAACCTATAAGGGATTCGGACAGGGAGTCAGGAGGTGACACAGTGTGTATCGATCATTTTTTAAATTCAAATCAAAGTTTCCTCCGTGTCCTCTCTGGTGTTGTAAATGGTGAAATACTAACGTGTCAGAGGTTGTCAGAGCGCTGTCACACACAGACAGAAGTTTGCAGTGGATACGTAAAGTGTCACAGCACCTCGACAGCTGTCGTGAGAAAGTATGTAAAGTGTGAACATTTTCCTGTCAAGGCACATTTGCACATATAATTAAGTTGATGTGGAAACATTCGTACGAACACTTTTCGTTCATACGCAAGCATTTGCACGTCAGACCTGATATCAAGTAAGAGCATTTCCGGTCAAAGCACGTTGCCCGCATCATTAAGCTGACATGGAAACGTGCGTACGAACCTTTTCGTGCGAACGGAAGCTTTATACATGAGGCCCAGGAGTCTGAGTCTGTCAGCCGACACCCTGAGAGGTTCGAGAGAGAGAGAGAGAGGCCAGACGCAGACAGCTTCTCTCGTAACTGGTGATTATGTAAAGAGGAATAATGGATCAGCCTCTAGGTGAGTGAGTCATTCCTGAGGAGGGAGAAAACTTCATATATTTAGAGATGTTTCATTTATCTATCTTGTTTTCCTGTGATTCTACCTCCTGGATTGGTCTGGTCTCTTAGCAACAGGAGGTGCTGACTGAGGAGGATAGAGGATGTCAACATGGGGGAGACCCTTTACTCTGGCCACAGGTATAAGAGCACAACAGCTGAGTCATGTTGTGTTTTATAGTAGCTTGGTGATTTTTTCAAATAATTTTTGCATTGAATTTAATCAAAATCAAATTAAATCAAATTAAATTCAATTAAATTAAATTAAATCAAAATGTAATTTTAATTGAAATCATATGTCAGGTTCACTGAGCTGAGGTGAACCCTCGGTGCTGACACATTGCGTGTAGTGTCATGTAAACATACCAAGAGCCACTTGACTTAAACAAACTGTGAGAGCAGCTCTGCACCGTCCCACTGTGCCGTGTTAACCCTGTTTAACCCTGTGAGCCTCCCTCTGCCACACTGAAGCTCTGCCAACTCCAGCACGCCGCTCGCTAATGGAGCGAGTGGGGACCGCGGGCGCTGACCCCCAGGAGTGACGATGAAACATTGATGAGAGGCTAGATACCCGAGACACCCCCACCCCTCCTCCCCACATCACCCGTGGGAGCAGATTATAGAATTACATAGAACTAATGGAACACTGCGACTCAACACAGCGTCTTCCCTCCTCCTACACTCAAACAGCAAACGCCATCACAGTCATAATGAAAGGTGCTTTTATAAAATGGTTAAAAATTGACGCTGCAAAACAAAGCGCAAAGAAAATTCTAATCTGATGAATGACTTGTCATCCTCTGGTCATCTGGACTTTCTGATATGAAAACAATGAGGTGCAGCACTGGCGACAAGATCCTTAGTTTGCTTCCAGAGCATTAAAGAGGCACAAGTGCTGAGCATGGACGTGTTTATGCTTTAACTTTCCATCTGTTAGATCATAACTGACATGTTCTGTCCCATTGAAGGTTAGAGGCTGTCAATGATGTATGGATGTTTTTATTTATTAAAAATCCCAGTCTTCAACTGCAGGGGGGCGCAATCTATGACCGAAAACAGCTTCAGGGGCCTCTAAAACATGTTTTGGGGGAAATAGTGAGATAGTGAAAACAGGTTGGAGTGGTGGACTGTGTGAGAGGACAACAGTGCGGCCACATCTTTAAAGGCAGAATCAGTTCATTAACATTAAGACTTCATGGTCCTACAACTGTTCACATCATCTCCAAGAAAAGTCAAGAAGTTATTGTGAGGATGAATCCATCCCAACAGAACACAAATGAACCTCAAAATCCAATGAACATGACTGTCTCCTTCACACTGCGGGTGCATTTGCTTCATGTCTCTGACGGTCCCTCACAGGCGGCTACTTGAACCTCATTCATGCACCATAAAGTGCACATGTTTCTCAACATGCCATTCGAGTGTTTACAAGTGTACGAAAGCTGCAGATGCGCGATCGAATGCTCTCAGACACACGAAGGGAGAGGAAACTCCCAACTCTCCACTCGCGTGCACCACCCTCAGAACATCCATGTTATGGTGGACTCACTCAGCTGCAACCATGTTTATATCTGACCACATTACACTGTAAATGTTTCTCCAGTCATGTGTGAATGGAGGTCATGCCTGCGTCCGTAGCGGCCACATACCCGCACTGTTTACTCCGACACGGTGATGAAGGGTTAAAGTGCTGCTCCTCTGGCGCTCTTTACCCACACTGCTCATCTTATTAACTGCGCCTCTGCTCTTTATCTCCCTTCTACTCCAGCGGCTCCGGAAACCACTAAAAGCCGCTGTTCGTCGGAGCAGACGCATCAGTGCCGGACTAGTGGAAGCATCCTTTCGAGTAAGTGAGACTTTATTTATCTCTCCTGTATTTGACGTGAAGAACAAGAACAAACTGAAGTCATCTCCGCACATCAGAACAATTATTACTGAGCTGCACCTCCCTCACGTCTCTCTTTCATCTCCACCGCGTGAAGTCTGCAGCATGCTCCTTTAACCCTGAGACTCTATTTCCCCTCCCTGTGAACTGTAGGAGACAAACCCTGCCTCATTAGATGCCGCAGGGAAGCCATTGTGCCGCTACAGAAGACATTTATAGATGCTCCGCCCTCCTGAGCCCAAAGTGAAGACGATGGTGCTTCATCGTAATGTGCAGGAAACTAAAGTCTAAGAACTGTGAAGTGTGTGTTGTCACTGGTTGTGGAGTTAATTAAGACGGCGGCGGAATGATTTATCTCATGCATGACCCAACGCTAATTACAGCAGGAAATGCTAACACGACACTGGTTACCAGCATCAACACTACAACACATAACAAAAATTTGTTTCAGACCATTGAGGTCAAATGTGTGTAAACATCAGCACTGTGCTCCACTCATGACAGATCATGACCGCTTATAGCACTTTGTATTATGTAAGTATGTACTATGTCTATACGCACATGTGTGCACATGACTGTTGACCCACTGAAAGGTACATACAATGTTTTAAAGGGGAATTTTATCTTAAACGTGCAGTGTGTGCAGGACTTCCTGGCACCTAGCGAGGTCATTCCTTCCAATGAGAAACTGCAGAACTGAAAAGTAGTGACGTGGCACTTCAGACCTTTGTGTCGATGTCACCCTCTCAGTTAATTCTGAGTCGTCAAAAACGCAACCGATCGCTCTTTTCCCTTCTTGTTGCTCTCGTCTATCTGCACCGTGAAGGCTGAGGGGCTGTCGGAGCTGTGGGGTGGAATGTTGGGTGGAATGTGGGGGTGGAATGTGGGGGTGGAATGTGCGGGTGGGGGAGGACACTGACTCGTTGCCAGCAACATCAAACGTACATCATCAAAGAGCGCCATCTGTCCTGCTCGGCTAACTCTCCTCTCCTGTGCCACCCGGCTGATGATGTGCAGTAATAAGGTGACGCGGCCGCGCGGCGCTGATGATCGCTAACACACGAGAGTGACCCGTGGAGGGAGGTGTGGTTAAATCGACAGCAGAGTGGATGGAGCTGTTCGTTTAAAGCTTAAATGTGTATTCCTGCCTTTTGTCACGCTTTGGAAACTTCTGCTACCTGCTTGTTTCAATTCCTTCCAACATTTTATTCACGCGTTTCTGCTGACTGTTTGAAAATCGCTCTGTCGCTAAAGCTCCGAAAAAAAAACAACAACACGTTGCTGCGAGACAAACAACTGCAATTTCCTCTGTGATGAGGTAGAAATGTCAGGCCACAAAAAGGTCACGTGTGGACAATGGCTACATGATACAGCCTGATTCATGACTGAGTGAATATTCAATTACTCTCCGAGGTCGTGAAGATGATGGAGACAATACATAGAAGTCCTCGCCTCAGGAATTAGGGCGTTTGCACGGGGACATCTGACATGAGCTTCTCTCATTCAAATTAAACAAAGGAACCGTTTAACACATGCATGTTATGACAAGCTCCAGGTGAATGTATATTCCAGTTTGATCATTATACAAGTCTCAAAATGAATGATTGAAATAAAAATGATCCTTACCTTTTCTATGCTCAAGCACAACTAGGTTCATCTACTCATTTGATGGCCATTTTTGCAGCATCTTGGACTCGCTAGCTTCACTCGCTGCTGCTGCCCAGTGGTAGGCCACATGTGCACGATTCAAGAGATGCGGGTCATGAAGTGATTGAAAAGTCAAAACAAACACATGCAACTTCCCCACTAGATGCCACTGAATCCTGCATAATCGAAATATGCTTCAAAACAAGTCTTAAAGGTACAGTATGTAGGATATAGAGAATCTATAATCAGCAGAAGTTGAGTAAATCTATAAGCTATTAGCCAGTACAACTTCTACACCTCACGATGTCACTAAACACTACACAGTACTCTGCATGGCCTAGAACTGAAGATAGACTTTGTGAGTCTTCGATGAGTGCGCATCAGTGTAAAGGGCGTGGTTTTTAGATGGTGCATAACGTCCCGGTGTTTCATTGTTGGTGCAGATGTTCCGTCTCATTGAAAACATTAATAGCAGCAGTCGACTGTCAGTGTCCCTGCTTTTCTTCTGTTAATTGCCTCAGCCGCTCTGTGGAGCCGCCAAGCCGATCCGTGTGATATCCATCTCACAGCTCAGTCGACCATGAGAGGCCACGCTCCCCGGCGCTCCGCGGACCTGCTCAGTGCGCCGCCACGTCCCCGTGTCCTCGCCACGCCTCTGTTTCTCTGTCGTCTTCATCACCTGCTCGCTCACCGTGGACACATCGTCTGCCAGTCCTCGCTCTCTCTGGCACAGCCGTCGCTGACATGTGCTTCCTCCTCCATCAGTATACGCTAGTGGATCCTTGTGGGATCACACCTGATAGAGGCGGGGCCAGAGGGAGGTGGTGCTCATGAGGGTCCAGGAAAGGGCTGCAGCCATTTACGCGCTCTAATCATGTCTTCAACTTAAGTCCACACTTTGAGGACACTCACGAAAATTAAATTTAGACTTTGAGTTCTGTCTTGCGCCATCTTTGTTTATGTAGTCAAAAGTAAGCACTAGAGGACACTAGCTGTCAATCACGGTGTCATGAATTCAATTTCCACCAAATATAATCGTTCACAAACTGCTGAGTCATATACCTTAAAAGTATAAACATCTTTATCTGATGTCATAACTCAAGTTGCAGCCACTGGTGGCGCCCTCTGTTGGTCAACTGCACGTATCAGACACCTATGCACTAACGTCAACTTGTGGTACTTGAAACTAAGCCGTAAAGATACATTGTGTAGGATTCTGTGACCTCTAGTGGCAAAGTTACATATTGCAGCAGATTGCAATATCATTATGAGGAAGCATATCAGAGCTTTCAGGAAATGAAATAATGCAAATCAACATTATTCTAACTCTTTTTTAGGTAAATATATATAAATAAAAACATCTATGATTGTCCTTTTTGTTAATACATCAAATAATCTTCTACAAACGGCACCTTTAATCAAGATGGGCACAAACTACTTGCGTACGTATTGGCAATGGATGCTCCACCTGCATCACATCAGCATTGTTTGCATATGTGATGCTATTGTTAGCATTTAGCTCAAAGTGCAGCCTCACACAGCCTCCAGCATGACTGTGGGCTTCTGTCTTCACTTCCTGTGCTGAGGAGTTCTACATTTATTCACCATCACGCTCCACACACACTGCACATGAGTGAGATTTGTAGAGAGGCGGTGGAAGTGAAATGAAGCTCGTTTGGCATTAAAGCAAAAAGTAAACAGACAGGAATTGACATTTGCCTGTTGCAGCTCTCGTCAGGAACCTGCTTATAGATGCAGCTCAGCTCTGCCTCTGCAGCTCCGCACACTCGCTCCTGTTCATTAATTCAGTCATAAACAATCCACACATGTCACTCTCTGCCAGGCAGGAGAAATGGATCCAACAGGGGGATGCGTACATGTATAAAACAATGTGCAATGAATTTAACTGTAGGAATTCAAGTTAAGATAAAAGATGCATCATCTCCTGTGTCTAATCTGCATCTAATCCTGAATATAGAACTCGCGCATTAGAATTCTATTTGTGTCCGTCAGCTTCCTTCCAGTGGCAAGCGTTTTTCCATCCGAGCACAGAAATGCTGTGTTCCTGATAACGCTGTGTGATAGTGATCTGGGCCAACCCAGATAATTAAATCTCGCCTGCCTCGACTCGGGCCACTTTCATGTTCGACGATGTTGAAAATGGATTAAGAGTGACCATAATGAATCCCTCAGGCTGCGGCGTGAGTTTACATAACACAAGCAAAGTGTGTGTGTGTGTGTGTGTGTGATTAATCCAGCTTGTGGAAGTGTTAATTGAATTGTTCCCACTGCAGCCAATAATCCTGGAACGTGAACATATCTCCTCCTGTCCCTTCTTTGCTCAGCCCTCACACTTATCTCTCATGGTTTCAGAGGAAAGCATCATCATTTGTCTTAATGGCCGGTGCTTAGCTTGCGCTCATCGCCGTGGAAACCATTAGTCCTACACTTGATAGTAAGAGCCGGTCATTAAACACCAGAACACCTCTGTTTTGGACTTTGTTTAGAGGCGTCCCGTCGCCTCTGATGCCCATAGAATCTCAGTGACGAGGTTCAACGCAGCAGCGGCCAACTTGAGAACAGCTGGCACATATTGATAAGCAGAACTTCAAAGTCCTCGCTCTGTGTTGTAACATCAGCAGTTTGTTCCTGCTGCAAATTGCCCGCAGACAAAAACACTATTTCTGGAATGATGCCGCAGTTTGACAAAACAAACTAGGGGAGGGGGCGGGGCCTGTGGGGGGCTGGGGTAGCCGTGTGCAGGGGAGGGGCGGTGTCTGTAAACGACACTCCTGCTCTGGGGACGTGTTCACCTCAGGGAGGAATGGGCCCCAGAAGCCACTTAATGAAAGGGCTCAAAAGCTAATGTTTATTTATGAGGTGGATTTTCCTTGAATACAGAGATATTTATTCCATGTGAAGGAGGATAAATATGTTATTGATGGATGTAAAGCATTGGGAAATGATTGACAGCTGCTGCTACAACAAGAAAAAAAAAAGATTTACTGTATAAATATTTACTCGTGTTGGGCTGCAGTCAAACTGAGGATGATGTAAATGTGGATCAGCGCCCAGGAGAGTGATGTGCAACTCCTGCACGTGCACTTGTATTTTTAGTGCCGACCAACTGGAGTTTAAATACACCCCTGTCAAACAGGAAGTACTTTGATTACACCTTCCACTGTTTCCTATGTGGTAACGTCACATGACATCACAGGAGCGAGAAGCAGCCTCAGCCATGAAATATGCAGGAGTGCATTAGAGAAAACAAAGAGCTGCTAACAGCGGCTCCATTACGTCATGTCTGCTGCATTAAAACTCCATTTGTCACCGTGGCGACGGGCTGTTTAGGCGCCCGCTGTCGGCACGGCCAATAAAAAGCAACGCCTTGTTAATTCATCTTTTAATACCTTGTGTGTGGCTCTCAGCCCGGCCTCCATTTACTTTATTGAATATCCAAATGGTGCAAAATGTGCCAGAGGGGAGACAGAGCTTTGTTTTCTTAAATCTTGTAGGTTTGAAGCTTTAAATCATAACTTTATTGACGCATATATATTTAGTTCTATGAATAAATACTTTACTTATGCGTCACCCGCTGGTGTTTCTCTCCCTTCTCGTTAGCACCATCAATTAAAATGTTGGTTTTAAAGAAATTTAAAAAGAAAATGTGCCATTTAATCTCTTAGTGTAACATTTATGGTAGAATTCTGCAGGATTAAGAGTCAACAGAGAGAGAGAGAGAGAGAGAGAAAGAGAGAGAGAGAGAGAGAGAGAGAGAGAGAGAGAGAGAGAGAGCGTGCGCTGAGCCTCCAGAGACTATTTCCAATCACTTCATTAAAGCTGCATTACATCTGCACCGACACAGAGGTGGAATCCTCCTTCACCCTGCCACCACGTACACGTTCACATCAGCAGGGGGTAGAAATAATTAGTCTGCACCCACAGGTGGCAGCGCTCTGCGGTAACAGCTCTTAACTATTCAAAATATGACTTTGAGACTCTGCGCCAAGTCGGATTGTCCCTGAACTTGTTGGGAAACAAAGATGCTCTTTAAAAAGCGCACGGCGACGACCTCGTTCTGCTGTCTGCTGTGTCATGGTACAATAACATGTGATTGTCTTGGGGGCCAAGAGGAACTACATCCACTTAAACTTAGATATGATGTAAATAAAGACTATTTTATGTGTAGTTGTGATTCCTGAAGTTTGAAAAGTTGTTTCTCCTTCAAACAGCAGCTTGGAAATGAGCTCTATGGTTCAGTGACCTCTGACCTTTAAGTTCCTGTTATCGTTCTGAAGCTGCTTTCGGCTCAAAACTCTGGAAGCTGTTCATTAAAATATCGACCTTTGGTAAATAGAAAACCTATCTATTTGTCCTGAATTATATTTTTTTGCTGGGTTCTGATTTTAGTTAGTACACTTGAAAAAAATTGAAAATGAAAAACACACGATTTCCACGGCAGAATGAATACAACCTGTCCAGTGTAGAGTTGTGTTCTAGATGTGTGAAAGTCAAGTCCTGCTGTTTGTAGTAACGGAAACGTGTGGATGAGTTCTTAGCTGCAAACAATTTCCCGCTGTGTCCCTTCTCATTCCTCTCATTTGAAACTGCAGCTCACTGTGTGCAATGTGCCATTTTGTGCCAGACTCCATCCGCTGCCCATGAAATGAAGAGAACGGCTCAGAAAATAAAAAGGATCACCATCAAATTACACCCAAACACTGCTGATTGCTTGATGAGCATCTGCGGTCCCAATTTCAAGCCCTCGAAAGCCATGTCATCTCACCGCTGTGATGAGCTTCATTGAACCAGCTATGGAACATCATCCCTATCCAAGCCATAGATTCTGAAAAGACCTGGATTGTACGATCATCATCATCATCATCATCATCATAACCGCACAGCCAGGATCGGCTTTCAAAGAAGAGGACGGACAATGGAAGGATCCGTGCGAACAAGCTGAAGGAGGCGCTCTTCACCCCTTCACAGCGATGTCACATGGGGCCGCTGGATTACCAACAATCGATATTCAATTTAGCCGGGATGGCGCTCGGTGTGTGGGTTTGCTTACAGTGCGCTGGGGTGCGTCCTCGGCTGGTGGCGACTACTAGATTTCACGTGAGAGCATCAGAAGGAGAGAAATAAATAAATAAAGAGGGTGAATATGGAGCTTCGGCATCGAACGGTGGCTTTGTGTTACAAGGTGAGCGCAACACAACAACATCTACTGTTTCGCTGTTGATGCGCTGAGGGAGAAATGTACAAAATGTGGAGCTCCAATTCCACGAGAACCACATTTACAGGTACAGCGTGTCGGAGACAGTGCCATCTAGTGGTGAGGTTGAATGTTTTGCGGCCACATTCCGTTTCAGCCAAAAGAAACGTAACGTCTATGTTTGTTTTCATTCGAGAGTCATGACACGAGATTCAATTAGGACGTAGGTCTCTAAAATTCAACACATATGTGTCACCACTAGGCGGCAGCACTGAGCGAAGCTCTAACAGGAAAAATATCTGTAACAGAGCCAGGCAGATGTATTTTAGAGGTAATGAACATATAGAAAAGTTGGGGTAAGTGGAAAAGACATGAAATAATAATTAACAGTGACTAATTAGAGGTGGGGGTGGGGCTTAGCTGGTGGAGGGGCATGCTGGGGGGGATATGGTACAGACACCTACAGAGTGACAAGTGATAAAGATAAGCCTGTCATGAACGCAGAGGCTGGTTCACTGCACCGCTGCACACTCCGCTGCTTGTTGCCGACAGATACACGACAGAGTGAAGCAGCAACAACATCAATAAACAAACAAATAAAGAGACAAAAACAGTACTTTCACCTTCTCTTCCATCCTCCCCTCATCCATCCCTCCATGCCTTTGTCCTTCCCTCACAATTAGCACCATAGTCCATTCTTCAGTCCATCACTGTGGCGTGCAACTAATTAAGGACTCATGCCCTTTGAAATGGGTTTGTTTGTTGCCACTTAAAAATCATTTAAAATGCCCACTTTTTTTCCCTTATAAAAAAAAAGTACAACTCGCTGTGTGGTCACATCCTTGAACAAAGCGGATAGTCTCTGAGGCTCTTACACTCTGTTATGGAATATGTGGTGGTTGATGGTTGCCAGGCAACATTAGATGAGAGACTTCATCATGACACAAAAGATAATCGAGGAATCATAAAAGCTTGCTCAGTGGCAGCAGGAGGGGGTTTTGCTTCTCTCTGGGTAAAGTTGGTGGATGGATGAATGGGTGGATGGTGGCCGGATGATATACACTGGTCATCGCCGGCTCTCAGCAGGGAAAGGTCACTCTCGTCCATCAGCTGCAGCCTGAGATGCCCCAGTGATACATCAGTGCATTAAAAAACATGACTTGGCCCTGCGCCGCTGCCGCCGCTGCGTGAGGATCTATTGACTTGAATGAGTAGCGTGGCCGGTTCCAGGAGTTATGTATGAGCGTTATTATATCAGAGAGGGCAGAGAACAGAAATCGATACGGGCCTGAATCAACGGCCCGTACGTTCAGATGGAATATGTAGAAAGCCGGTAGCACTTCCTCTGTGCATCTTTAACATGTTTTTCGATGGAAGAATTTGCTTTGAGGAAAATATATTCATGATTGATGCTGTGGCAGGAGTTTGGCATGATTGTTTGGTCAGTGCACAAATTCAACGAGGACAGAAGGACTGTGGAGGTGCAGATGCTTCAGAGAGCAGACTCACACTAAACCCTCCTTGTTTTCACACAGATTCAATTTCAGACAAAGTTTCCTTGAGGCAAAAAGGGAATAATGCATGAATTAGCGGGATGGCAGCTGCTGGTGGATGTGGGAGAGAAAGGGGCCGTGTGTAAATGAATTGTTGTTTGCTTAATGAACACAGAACCCCTCTGTCTGCAGGCTCGGACCATGCACAGCCATTTGTCGCCTGTAAATGATTCATTAAGAGACCACGGTGGAGAGGGTGGAATAAATGTTAGGGGATGTTCGAGCTTGAGGAGGCGGAGCTTACGGGGTGGGACAGATAGTGTTCTCACCTCTGAGTAGCTCAGAGCAAAGCAACAGCTCTAATTACAAGCGTGAAATTGCAGCGGCTGTGCAGTAAATACAGCCAACAAGGTCAGGGCCGGTGTGTGTGAGAGTGTGTGTATGTCTGTGTGTGTGTGTGCGCGTGTGTGTGTGTGAGGGGCAGAAAGAGAGAGTATGAATCCAGGCTTCCCTCCACTGTACAAGGGGGTTTCCCATAAATCTCATTTTCTTTCAATTATGCAAACACAAATTAAGGATGGAGTGAAATCCCTGCCAGTGGGATGTGAAATGATGAGAGCACCATTAGGAAGTGTGTGTGAGTGTGTGTGTGTGTGTGTGTGCGTGCGTGCGCATGTGTGTGTGTTATACGGCCTGTGGGGGGACAGGGAGCTGAACAGTTATGAGCCAGCAAATAGACTCATCCCATTCAGAGCTCATTCCGCTGATCTGCACTAGTCTACTTACAGCGTGTCAAACGCCCCGAGGCGATTTGATTTCCTGTTTACGTGGCGTTTGGCGGGAAAGTGGATGTTAGAGAAGTTTGACAGATGCAACAGGAAGATTGATGCCACTTCAGATCCACACGGGAGGCTGTTTATTGACTGGGAGATAGCACTGGTTTAATCAGCAATCACTGAGGCTGTGTGTGTGTGTGTGTGTGTGTGTGTGTGTGTGTGTGTGTGTGTGTGTGTGTGTGTGTGTGTGTGTGTGTGTGTGTGTGTGTGTGTGTGTGTGAGTCAGAGAGAGAGCACACATATCAATGTGATCAACTGTTAAAAGGACAATTCTGGATAATTGCAGCCTGTTGCAATGACTCTACAGAGTGATGCACTGTGGTGCTGTGATTCCACTACAGCATCTGAGGGAGAGTTTACAAGCACATAGCAACCAAACGGAGGAAATGTCATTTCTAAACGACTCAAGCTCCATAGAGAGTGTTGAATTCCAATTTCTTTCAAAGATGTTATACATTTAATGCATTTTATATTTGTATAATTTTGTTTATATATAGTATTTTGCATTTTTTGCAAATGTCATTTACACATGGCCCCTTTCTCTGATCATAGCTTCACTAGGATTCCACATATCACCAGAGATATTGACTCAGACATTCCCAAATACTGCCGAGCCAAGCAATGTAGGTAGAATAATGCAGATGTCTACATGTGGAAGAATTCACCAGGTACAGAGAGAGAGAGAGAGAGAGAGAGAGAGAGAGAGAGAGAGAGAGAGAGAGAGAGAGAGAGAGAGAGAGAGAGGGAGAGAGGGCGAGCGAGCGAGAGGGAGAGAGAGAGAGAGAGAGAGAGAGAGAGAGAGAGAGAGAGAGAGAGAGAGAGAGAGATCTGAGTGCAAAGCTGCTGCAGGTTCCTGAGTCAGATTGATCTCAGTGATCAGCGCAGACAGCCGTGGGTGTCGGCCACATCCATTCACAGAGTAAGTGCTGGGACAAGCTGCTCTTTCAGGGACTGGCTGGGCAACAATGGGACCTCTAATAGCTCCAGTTTGTCTCAGTTAACAACAACGCACCCCCCCCCCCCCCCCCCCCCCCCCCCCCCGCCCCCACAAAACACACACACACACACACACACACACACACACACACACACACACACACACACACACACTTCCACGTCCTCTCCTGTCCTCCACCACATCACTCCTCAGACTCTTTGGTTTTTCTCTCACAGTTTCATTTTTCCTGTCGGCTTCATTTCATCAGCAAACGTATGAGTTTATCTCCTCCATCGACCTCTGACCTCTGAGTGAGTGGAGGGATAAAACTGTGCTTGCTCAGCAGTTTCTTCTGCGGATAACGACACCGAGCAGTAATGAACAGCTCCGTATCACTGCTGTGCTGTTATTTAAAAATGATATGACAGGCGCTGATTGTTAGACAGTGTTCTCAATTATTTATAACTCTGCTCATCTGACAGATTTCCATGTTTTTTTTAACTGCTGAATGCTGTGTTTATAATGCTCCTCTAATTGATAGCAACAGATTAATAATAGATTATAGAGTACAGTGGAAGAGGTTACCTGGAGAGATAATCACCAGCTACTGAGGAGTGTTGCTGTCAATCAGTTCGGATAACATCAGGATTTATATATATATATATATACACACATATATATACATATATATATATACATATATACGTATATAAGCTGAGGCCCAGGTGGGAAGCAGAGCGGGACATTTAGAGGCTGAACCAAAAGAATGAGATGAGGTGAAAGCTCCGCCCCTCACAACAAGTGAACATGCACTGTTTGACTAGAGTTCAAAGCACAGTGGAGGAAACGGCACCAGGAGAACAGCCTCAGTCACTAATGTGTGATCTATAGGTGAAGTTGCATGTTACAGCTGAGCACACCTCACCTCAATGCAGGAGGATTTATTTTAACCATAATTTATCATTAAAAACTCAAACGCTGTTTAGTTTGTCTATACTGGGCTATTGTAAAAACACCTGCTCCTGTTGCAAATATAAGAGGCTTATTCTGGTTTCAGAAAAATTACAAACAATTACAAAATCATAAAAAAACACCAGCATGATTATTCTGCACTTCCATTTCAATAAATCAAACAAATATATACACACTAGTCCTTTAAACAAGCTCTGGCCATTCATGCAGTAGATTCTTCATCCCCATGCTATGACTCTCTCTCAGTCTGACCTACATATCCCACAATCCATTGCAAAGAGCAAACACCTGCACTTTCAAACCTGAAAAGATGAGCCATAAAACGTTCTAGGCATGTAGAAATGCGAGGAAAAGCAACGTTTACAGTAGATCTGAGTGTATTTGTACTTGGTGATGGGGGGGGGGGTCGTCAGGCCAGTGAGAGTTCAAACACACTCGTTTTCTGCTCGGTTTGATACATAAATACATTTTAATTGTCTTCAACCTGCAGCTGCTGATATGCATCTACATCACACACATATCAAATATCTGTGTGTGTGTGTGTATGTGTGAATGTGTGTGTGAATGAACTGACACTGAAACGGAGTGTCATTTGACAGGAGGAGCAGGCCCAGGCCAGAGAAGCCGACAGTAATTAGGCTTAAGTGCACACGCGCCTCTTTATGCAGATTAGCACATGGCAGTGGTGTTTACGATGGGCATGTGGGTATTTCTGGTAATGTAATATACTATTGATTTTTGTTGACAAAAGCCTAAAGCCTCCAGCAGTGGGGGCCACCGTGGTGCTTAACTGGATTACCGCTGACAGGATGTGACATTTCCACTCTACATCTCTCAAACAGAATAACAGAGCATCGCATATGTTGGGAAAACACTAATTGACAGCAGAGAACGTTTTTTGTTTTTGGTGGAAGCGGTTGGTTTCAGTGTGGTGGGACGGGGGAGGGGGGGGGACGAAAGTAACACGCAGCAGGAGTGGTGAGTGGAGGAGTCGAAATAGACAAACAAGCCAATTACACGTTCACTTGTGTGTGGAGAGGTATGAATAAGTACCCTCTACTACTTCATCAACACCGCCACTGCCACCTCATGGCCTAGTTCTACTGTGTTGTTGTACATTTCAGAGAAAACACAGTAACTGGCATGTTGTTGAATTAGATATTAAGGTCCAATCAGTGACTTTCAAACACTAGAAACTAAATCATCCTTTCAAACTTCCTGTTTGTCCAGCGAGGGGAAACAATAGCGCTGGATTACTGTTGTTATAAAGAGATAACACGGTATCAAAGATCATTTTGGAGCACCAAGAGTAATCAAAAAAACTCAAGAGTTTTGTCTATTCTGGGCTACTGTAAACACATGGTGGTGTAACATGGCCACGGCCATAGAAAGGACCTGCTCTTGATGTTATGTAATAAGTTAATATAAGTGGGTTTTTCCAAGGTAATGAAAACCTTTAATACGCGCGAATGATTACTTGCATTATTGGGCCAACTACGATGATAATCAACCTATCTCAACCATCTATGGCTCGGGATGCCTGGGGGGCCGCAACACACAGGGGCGAGGGGGTGGGGGTCAGGAGATGAGATGAAATACATTTCTCATATAATTCTTGGTAAAGCAAAATCAGAAAAGAGAAAAAGAAGAAAGAGGAGGTAAGAACAGTGTACAATCCAGCCTGAAGTACGCGGACTCACAGCATGAGGTCCAGTGGATCTGGACGTGGCCTCATGTTGAGACGTGGATCACAGATTGTGTCTTTAACGCTCTTGACCTTGGCTCCTCTCCCTTCTGATCTACTGGAAAATCCATGTGGCCATAAGCCACTGTGAGTTATTGGAGGAGGAGCTCCGGCCGCCTGCATCTACTTTTAGCTCTCCGGTCAATACGCTGATGAAAGCACCCGCCTGTGGTCAGCCTGTCATCAGTGTGTATGCAGGAACGTGGCCAGTGGTTTTCACCTCCCCATGGGGACCAGTCCGGCTCCTCCATCTCCTCTCCACTTTGGATGCAGTGGTGGGTTGTTATGCAGCTCTTACCCGCCCCTCTCCCTCCGCACACCCGCATGGGCCGCACTGCTCGGTGGCCACTTGACACTGATTCCCCCTCCGACAACGTTGTGTTTACGAGCATATCCGTTATTTTCCGTGGAGGTGTGATGGAGCTATCGGTCGTGCGGTGCCAGGGGGACATGTGCACGCTGCAGTGATTCCAACTATGGTGCAAGAGAATGAGATAAAACCACTTTACACCTCCATGCACCATAAAGCTATTCCCACTCTGCAGATGGCAAACAGGAGCGAGTAATGGTTGATACTGCATTGATTTATCACAATGTGCAATAACACAGAGACCAGTGGAAAGCCTCTCCTCAATGACATTAAGTCCGATCCTCTTGTAACAACAACAACAACAACGACGAGGAAGTGGTGCACAACAACAATACATCAAAACCTTTTTATCATGGTGACCTGCCTCACCATGTCCTCTATGCCTCAAAATAAGTGAAGCGCTCCCATTTTGCTGACTCATCAGTTTTGGATCTTGGGCGAAAACAATTACATTAAAAAAGGTTGAATGCTTTCATGAATTGTAAAACTAATTGTAACATATAAGCATATAACATGCTAATTTAAGTGACCCAGGGCTGATTCAACACCTGGTCCACAGAAAGAGGAAATAGGGGATGGGAATAGTTTCTAGATGCTGACGGCCAATAAAATATCAAAGAATCTGCGAATGCTCATAATCACCAGACATCAACAGAAAAAAGGAATGTGGGGTTCAGAGTGCTGAAATTAAAGTAGTAAAAATGGCTGGAAAGATGAAGTGGCAGCTAAAACCCCGCTTGTTCGCAGCTTTCAGAGGGAAATGGGCGTCACCGTAAGAGGAGCTGTACGCAATTTGTAGTTAATGGTGTAAGACGTGTAAAAGTGCTACTGAGTTCTTTTAAATAATGTGAGCAGAGGGTGAAGGGTTTATTTGCATACGCTGAGGTTGACTCCGCCCACAACCAAGCTCATGGCGGGTGCACTGCAGAGAGATTATTTATATCTCTCTGTAGCAGTGTAAGATTTGCTCTATTTGCTCTCTTTCTAATATCATTCTAAAGTGATCTGACAAAGCCCCATGGGGCCCTGACCTGGGCCCCACCCACCCTCAGGTCCCGGAGGCTGTAACTGCTACTATACAGTAGTTTACTTGATTTTATTCCGCAGATTAATAGAACCACGGGGGAGAAAATGTATTTTCTGACTCAACTCAGCTCAGGGATCAAATCAGAGGTCAGAGGAAGATAAAGAGATTACAAACACACACACACACACACACACACACTGAAATCTCAGGTTGCATTATAAAATTATGATGGATTAGGGGAACACGATACAATTAGAGTCTCCCTCGCACCCGGCTCTATTGTAATCCCAAATGTGGGCTCTGACACTGGCGCTGGCAGCGCACGTGGGCGCAGAAGAGTGAGTGAACAAAGGACGATGCAGCTTGTAATCCCGTTAAAGGATTAAGGGCTCGGGGCATTCTCACACGTGCACGTTTTGTTTTGAAGCGCCTCTTCGATTTACACTTGTTCATTAACCCCCACGTTGGGGTTTAATGCCATTACACAAACGTCTGCTCCGACTCCTGTGACCTCACACCCACCTTCATTCTCCACCTGCATTCTCAAAGTGGCGAGTGGGGGAATTGATCCCAGGAACAAGACAAGCACAAACAATCAAAACCTTCCGGTCAGGTTACGGCACTTCACTACGTGGGATTATTTCCCTAATCCAGACGCCGCTCTCCACTTGAAGCAAATAACTGTGCACGACGGAGCCGCCGACGCCTGAGGCGACAAAGAAAAACTTCTGAAGGGCTGTGGCAGCGTTTTGATGAGTCAGGTGTTTGCGTTTGGGCGGCTGTGACATTGCGGCAGGGCAGCGCTTGTGAATCTTCCTCTTGAACTCCAGCTCCCGTCAGCGCCGCCGCACCAAACACTCCTCTCTCTGTATTTGTGTGTGTGTCAGGCCCGCCTGTGTTTTACCTCCGAGCCTCTCGCTGCCGCTCTGTGTTTGGCTCCAGAGTGTTAGAGCGAATCAGATGCTCATTAATTCATGATCTCAATATGTTAAGAGGGCAGCAGAACAAACGGTGAATTATTGAGAGGCTCTTTAGCCTGCGTGTATCCCTCATTCTGCTTTATGAGATTTTTCACTGACGAGTCGGCAGAATTCAGGTCAGAACAAATTCTGGCTTCACTTCTTTTGATGATTTCTTTTTTTTAAATCTCGGCTGACTCGCGTTGTTTTTGCACCTTCTTCCTTTTTCCTAAATTTCCAAAATTAATACCCTCCAAGACTCCGGTGAAAGAACAACTAAAGCACCTAAAATAATCAAGCACCTCTCAGCTGGAGAATTAATCAAGTCACAGAGAAGGTCCAGGAATTAGCCACGTCCGCAGAAAATATTCGAAAATAAACAATGCAACTCAGCGTCATATTCCAGCAGCAGCACAGTTAAAAGTTTTGTTTATCGTACCTGATGATGTCAGCAGGAACAGAGGGACGCCATTGGCCGGTGAGAAAACATTAGGGAAGATGCGGTGAGGTCCCATTGGTCACATGGAGGGGGCACAAGACAAGAGACAAACAAAAACTCATTAGCGGGGTTCTTAAAAAAACAGCAGAGCGTTTATATTTCATGAGTTCTTGTTTTACAAATGAGAGGAAGGCGACTTATTAAAAAGTAAAGTGCAGAGAGGAGGAGGAACCTGCTTTATGCATACAGTCTGAATTATAACTGGGACGAGGGCTGGAGCACTTAAATCTGATTCATCCATCCGTCAGTCCATTAATCTATCCATCTATCCACTAATCGTATACATCTGTCTATCCATCCATCAATCCATCAATAATACATCCATCCAGACGGATCATCCATTAGTCCAACTATTTATCCATCTACTAATGATCCATCCATCAATCCATTCATCCATCCATGGATACACTGATCATCCATCCATCATCCATCCAAGCAGAAGTGAAATACCTTCTGATGTTGCAGAGTTATGGAATTACCTTTGAAGTAATAGATTCAAATACATTCATTCAATCACTTTCAAAACAAAATCTTAAATGAGTTCCACGAGAACCTTCCTGAGGTTTCACAGAGACGATCATCAGGAGGTCGAATCCACAGACTGTGTCAGCATCATGGAGGATGTAGTACAACGTAGTTCTGACCACACGCCGCCTGCACAGCACATTTATAAACCTCTTTAAACCTCTGTGTGTGTGTGTGTTTCAGCTCAATATGCTTTCAGATTATGCACATAATAAATCAGCCTAATTAAGAGCAGGAGGATCTTCCTGCTCCTGCTCCTGTCTCCTCTCCCTGTCTCACTGCTGCTGTGTATCCCCTCGACGTCCATGTTTAAATCCCCGCATCGCCTCCAAATGATTCACACTTAAAGACGGTGGCTTCTTAAACGACCACACGGGGAGGAGGCACATTATCATATTTGTTTGGAGCCGTTACATCCGTTAAACCTGGGGATCCCAAACATTTGTCTCTACCATGGTAGTGAGTGTGACTGGAAAACCATTAAAGTGATTAATGTGATAATTATGTATTTGATGAATTCCTCGAGCTAATCACAGTCTTTGCCTTTTTGCTGCAGGTAATTAAATGAGCATTGTGTAAAATGTAAGAACAACAACAACAACTATTATTATTATTTTATTATTATTATATCATCATCATCATCATCATCATTATTATTATTATTATTATTATTATTATTACTACTACTACTACTAATAATAATAATAATAATGCATGAGGTGTTAAAGGTCATAGAGGGCCTACTATAAAGGTACTAGGTATAAAGGTACAGGTGAATGACCACCAGGGGCACTACAGGTGGAGACTGTCATGGGTCCCCAGCAGCTGCTGTGATCCATCACTGCTCGTCAGACCCAGCACATGTCCACAGACCCCCTGGACTGATGTTTCCTCTCAGCTCTGACTTCACTTCCTGTTGGGATCAAGCAGAGGATGTGAGCCGGCCTCTTAAAAGTGCAGCAATGGGACTGCGAGCTTTACGTTCCATCTAATCTGACCCGTGGGCGACGCTTTAGCCACTTGCTCGGATGTTAATCCTCTGACTGGGCCGCTCTTCAACCCCCCACCCCACCCCACCCCACCCCGCCCCCCTCCTTGCCACAGATCCCAGTGTCAAAGCCGCGGGATGCTTTCAGTTGGCTTTTTGTTGTTTGCGAAAACAAAGTCAAAAGCGCGGCGGCTCCTCTCTGCGTGATGTAATCAGGCTGAGGCTTCAACAAAGAGTCCTGATTTTCAAAGACACACTCTGCCCTGGAGAGTTTTAGGAACGACAGGCGCTGAGGGTGCACAGCAGGCGTGCGCGCGGGGGGGGGGTTCTAACAATCGCGGGTGTTAGAGAGCAGCCGTGGGAAAGCTGAGTGTGACCTCATGTGTCTCCTCGCTCTCCCTGACCAGTGGAACTGCTTCAAAAACCAGATGAGTCAGCACGCCAGGCGGTGACTCGCCAATTCTACGTTCTACGAGGGGTTCCCACAGCTGACAGCGCTCAACATCATGTCTGACAATCACAACAAACACGCCACATTGATACATTATGAACTAGGACCCGTTAAATCCACCTTAAATCCATGTAAGTTACTAGTGAGAGTCCATCGTTTAGCGACTCCTCATCCTGTGCAGAGCTGCTGACATGCTAACGGTCTATTAGAGCGTCATGCGTGATACATGTTGTTGACGTGTGCAGCTGCTGGCTCTGTGTTGAATGTTTTATAATGTCCTTATGAAGCCTGATGTTCCTCTGTGGGCTTTTCTAATGTATTCTGCCTGTTTACAGTTGTGGTATTTTTGATGCTTTTCACACACACACACACACACGCACACACACACACAAACCTACTTTCAGCCACATTAATGACAAATGCCTTGGCGGCTGTGACAACGTACAAAGGCATTGAGGGAAGTTATACACACACACATGCACTGACACCCCCCCCCCACACACACACACACACACACAGATACACATAATCTCAATAGCCAAGAGTGCATACACCTACGTAAACACCCACGTCTTGAAAATGAATGCAGCTGCCGGCTCCATGTGAGAAAGGCCACAGCTGCAGAAAGACAGAGGATGCGATCGCACACTCACTCACTCGCTGCACAAACACACAGTTTGGGGCCACGCACACAACCTATGACGTCCCGCCTCGAGTGAGGCGTCACCCGGACCAGTGAGAGCACATTAGTCGGAGAGGGAGCGGAGTGGGCGAGCGAGTGGGAGGTGTTATTCATTTTTTATAGACAGGACGGCAAATGGTAGCTAATGAGGGTGGAGCGAGCGGCCGTGTCGTGCGGGGACTCGGCCGCAGTGACACTGCATGAAATTGCAGTGGACAGGACAGTGTAAAGCCGGCAGGTCGATGCCTGAACCACATCGAGCCGTGCAGCGTGTGTGGACAGGATTCAGGGACGTATTGATCGCCATGCTGCAGATGGGCAGCACAAGTGGGGGAGAGGGAGCCGAATTAGCAACCCGTGGTTGTTTGCTTCCCAACACCCGCTGCACTTTTTGGTCAATTCTGCACCACAGGTATGAGGTCACCCTGACCTTTGACCCCGGACAACTTAGTCAGGAAGTCACAGGAAGTTGGAAAGCCGTGGATTTTAAGTGAGTGTAGCTTTAATGAAATCAGGTGCATCAAGCTGCACATTTTGCAAAAGGGACACCAACCTGAGACTGAAGCTCCGAATCCCTGTTTTGACGTGTTGCCATGAGCCTGACCTTCAAAGCTGCAGTGAGTAGAATTTAGTGGCATCTAGTGGTGCAGTTACATGTTACAGCTGAGTCTCCCTCACCTCACCGTTCCATTCCAAGCATATGGGAAATGGTAGCATTCAGCACAGCAATGGTACATTCACTAATACATAATAATTTGGGATTAATCTAATAATCTGGGCATTAGAAATCTATACAGGTTTTATAGGTTTGTAAAAATAGATCTATTTCATTTAAATCTTATTAACTGAACCTTTAACCGCCTCCGAATCGAGTTGTTTCATCCTCTACCCTAATGATTGTATAGAAAGTGCTGTTGTTATACTCATGCCCCTGCAGGAGGGTAAAAGCACTGCATGAAGAACTGCATAATTCAGTCTCCATGAAGGTCGGAGGACGATGTCATCTTCAAGTGCCTCAATCAAACTGAACGAAACAATCAGCCGTTATTACAAAAATACATTAATGCTTCAGCTCCTCGGGTGCAGCCCTTCAGACAAGTGAGGTTCAGTGGGTTCATACTTGACATATTCAATTCATAATAATATGTTAAAGTGTAATTATATAACTCAGTACATACACGCAGAAGTACTGTCAGGTGTAATCTGAATTAATATGTGGGAGCACACACCTGCAGCAGCTGCTGTCCCCTCCTGCACTCACACGTCTCGCCCTGCCTGCACCTCACCCACGTGCTGGCACGCCAGCTGCCTCTTTAAACAGGTTGCCCCTCCCCCTCCCCCTCCCCCCACCCACCTCACCACCCCCACATTATAAACATCCAGAGACACTTCCCTTACACGGCGCCTGGCATTTAGATTGATGGATTTATTGACATTTACTGCTTTTACTTATTTTGTCCGCGGCTCTTTAAGAACACATCCACAGGTCTGACCCCAATTCACCAGGCCTGCACTGTGGTGCTCCGCGGCGCCCCCTACGCTCTGATTTCCCGTGCATGTGCGTGTGAGATAAACAAGAAAATTGCGTGGCGGTCGATCACATCAGCATGCAGGAGATTTGCAGGTGTTCCTGTATGCATACTGAGATGAGATGAGGCTGCTGCTGCTGCCGCTGCTGCTGCTGCTGCTGCTGCTGCTGTGCAGGCTCATGCATATATATAAAAAAAACATAATTACTGAAATGTTTGATGAAGGTGAAAGCATGAAGTCATAACGGAGGTTGCACTGCGAAAAATGACTAATAATAAGCTGTAAGTTCATTAATACATTTTTTGCACTGAGAACAAATCAGACCAGGTTCAGTCTAAACACACATATATGTATGTGGACAATGGCATGTCTCACACACACACACACACACACACACACACACACACACACACACACGCGCAGGAACATCTTCCATCAGTGCTACCGCTTCACTTCATTCAGCTCCAGTCTGTTTATGTGGTGTCGACCTCTCCGATGAGTCCTGCTGTAAACCTCCCTTATCGCACACGGCTGCTCGCTTTCACTCCCGCCTTCCTGCGCCAAATTAAAGCAACACCTGGACGTTTTACTGCGTTTACTGCTCTGTTTTACTGTGTTGTACATCTTCCAACGGGTCAGCGCCAAGTTGAGGGGGGCGGCAGTTTTTACATTGTGCCTCAGGTGGCGCTAAAACAGGAAACAGCACTGCAGAGAAAACCCGAAACAACAACGAGCCATTTTCCATCACACGGTTTAAAATTTCACATATGAACCTTTTAAATCCTTGTATCATGACACCGTGTTTGATTACAACCCGATTAAAAAGTAATGTAAAACTACTATATGCCAGCAGGGGGCGACATGATGAC
This sequence comes from Chascanopsetta lugubris, assembly GCA_016785325.1. NCBI lineage: Eukaryota > Metazoa > Chordata > Actinopteri > Pleuronectiformes > Bothidae > Chascanopsetta > Chascanopsetta lugubris. The sequence goes on along the minus strand of JAFBJT010004519.1, from coordinate 139,134 downwards.
TGATTTTAGTGAGTGCATCCCAGTTCAATCCCTCCACATATTCTATTTAATCAAAACTATGATGATACTGTGATAAACTACAATACTCCAGCTTCAAACAGCCTTTTTAAAATCTCATGACATGAAACCAAGTGAGGGGAGACATATTTTCAAAATGTCAGCCGTGGATAAGGTCTTTTCACGTCTTATCCAGCACAATTTGAAATTGTGCTGGATAAGACGTGTCTCTTTAGGTCTGTTCACATCTGCTCCAGTTAGACTGAACAACAGCTATTAACAGTGTGTAACTCTGCTCTGCTAACAGGTCTGTGGGTGAGCGGATCACCCCCATAAGGTGTGTACATGTAAAGGATAACTAGCCCCTGGAGGCAGGAGGGAGGGGGCGGGGGTTGTTCTGCACTAATAAAGCAGGGCAGCAGCACCAGGAGGCGGAGACAGAGAAAGAATTAAAGATGGACGATGACAGGAAGCAAACAGGCGGCGAGGACTAATGATGAAGTGAAGGGAGAGAGGAAGGTGGTGGACAGGACGATGAAGAGGAGGCAGAGATAATATTAGAAACAGGTCAATCAGCATCACTCCCCTCTTTCTTCCACCACAGCCAGTGATGCTGTCAACCCCTCGCCCCCCCCCAAACCCCACCCCTTTCCTTCATCACTTCCTTCCCTTCCCTCCTCATCCTCTCGACCCCCTCATGAGCGGTGAATATCAGAAGTAGCTTGCTGCCTCCTGATTGGCTGGCAACATGCCGACACCTGATGTCCAAACTGCTTCCTCCTCTGCTCCTCCAAAAAGCCTCCACACCAAGGTCAAGTTGGACCCCCCCTCTCATTACACACACACACACACACACAGTTTAGACTTTCTGTCCTTGTCTGCTGTATTCACAACAATTGGGTGAAATTTAGCACCAGTACAGTGCATCAACCACTGCATTGGCTTTCATCACCAAAACCTCTCAAATCTTTGTCACCTCTGTTTTGTCCCTCGTCATGTCTTTCCATTGTTATCGATACACCAGCGCACTCATGAATGAATCCCAGCAATGCGTGTGTCCACTTTCAAATACAAGTAATCAGGCCTGTGGGCGGAGCTTACATCTTCACAGCTAATCACTACAATCTCATCCATCAGCTTCCCCCTGACTGAGCGCCACATCTGTTTTCGGTTGCCGATGGAAACCACACGGCGCCGATGAGGTCGTTGACCAGCATGCGCCGCGCGAACATGCCCCTGTGTGAGTCATCTTAACATCCTCGCCACATCTGCTGGCGGCATGTCGGCAGCTCCTTCTCCATATCTGGCTCAGGTACATGGCGCTTCATTACAGTTCAGGGAGACTTTGAACAGGTGTTGTCCATGAGAGGGAGACGATTAATACTCTCTTCATCCATCTGTGAGCTCCACTCACTTCCTGGTGTCACCGTGCTAGACAACTTTTTTTTTAAATCATGAGTGATGTTCTTTTAACTCAAGTACAAAGAAAGTTAATTTAACTGTAGAGGCAGGAGACTGCTTAAAGCTGCATAAAAAGAGCCTAATGAAGTATCAGCATCTTCTTATTGAACTAAAAATATCTTTATACTGAGTTTTTTCCCATATAGCATATTTTTCATTGATCTTATCTGTCTGAATAATATATTATATTATATTACAGTATATCATACTATACTATACCATACTATATTATATAATATTATATAACTATTTAATTAAATTAAATTTTACATTTAAAATGTATTGTCTTTTATTCTACAATAATAATAATAATAATAATAATAATAATAATAATAATAATAACAACAATAATAATAATAACTTTTATCATCATGATAATTGTTGTTATTGTGGTTATTGTTATTATTATTAATTATTATTATTATTATTATTTTACTGGGTGGGACTGGATCACTCTCCATCTCCATCTCATATCACAGCAGTAGTACAGTAATGAAAGCAGTATATTTGTCTGTTATCTGTTGCTGCCAGAGGACAGAGGGTATGTTTGTCCTGTTGAATTATAAAAAATAATTAGATCAGAGTAAAAATAAATAAATATATATTCCCACAGCAGCAGCCGACTGGGCTAGGTATCAGCCTGTATCATAAACACCTGTAACAATGGCCGCATTTGTCTGGGGGTCGGAAAATCCCCTATGAAGTCTGAAGCTTATTTCTCCAAAGCTCCCGCTCTCTATCTTTAAGCGCTTGTTCACAAACCATCACTTATCCTTATCTCCGCTTTAGGGAAGTGAACGCTTCGCACCAACCCTTCCCCCCCCCCCCCCCCCCTCCCCTCCCCTCCCCCTGGGGGGTGGACAGGTTTCTCTGTCAGGTGGGGAGGAAGACGATGTTTATCTTGTCATCGGGGACGGACAGGGGATTTATTTAAGGTGTTAAGAACGCTGCGATGACTGGAGGTTGTTAGGGAAGGCGCTTCATAAACAGCTCGATGGGATGTCCTGTTGCTGTGGGGGGTATTTAGCAATTTGGAGACCTGCTATAACCAATTTTAACTGTTCTATTGTATTTGAAAATACATACAGTTAAATAAACTCAGTAGATATCTCATACAAGCCACCTATGGGTCTGTATATCTACTCTTTCATCTATAAACAGCTGGAATTAGAGTGTACAGAATCCTTGTGGGCGGGGCTAGATGGTGAGGGTCGTGATGGTAAGCCCCGCCCACTGTCTGTCTCCTCTAAATACCCTCTAGAGGGCAGAACTCTGTGGTTCTAAGTCCCACCTTCACATCGTGCTGCATGAGAAGATGGAGGCGTGTCACTCTGCTAAGTGGGCGTGGTCAACTTTGGAACAAATGACCATGTATGGACATCCTGAACATGTCATAGTTGCCAGGGGTTGAAAAACAGAGTGAAAGTAGCTATCACCGTGCCCCGTATGGACTGTTTCTTATTCAAACCAAAACATAATGACAGGATATTGAATCCAAACAGTAAGACAAACCATAATAAGTCCCCTTTGATATTTTCCTTTTGGCAAAGACAAAGACAAATCCAATATACTCTCTCTCTCTCTCTCTCAGCACCGTGTCATTGATGGTCACAGACGGCGTGACGAGTTATTCTCGGCTCTCAGCACGCTGACCCCATGTTTCGCCAGAGTCTGGAAGGAATCGATGGTGGCGTCCGCTGCTCCCGGTGTCCTTCCTTTCATCCGAGAGGAGAAACGAGGCATCGGAGGATAAAAGAAAATTGCTCCAGGTGGGCGTCCTCTGTCTGAGGTTTGTGTCCTTCGATTGTTGTGTGGGCTCACAATCCGTCCTCCACCGAGTGGGGCCTTCATCGGCACCTCCACATCATCTTCCGAAAACTTCCTGACATTTTCAGACAGCTCTAAACTCTTACAGCTCCACAACATAATCATGACAACAAAAAACGATATTTCCCTGTTCTCATAACGAAGCTTTCACACTCCCTCTTCATCCACAAAGAGATGTTGTCATTACACCCGAGGTGTAGCCACTTCCCTAATTCATTTCAAGTTACAAGACTTTTATATACTTATTTATTTGCTCCTCCCCCATCAGTCGTATATCTCACATTTAAAAGCCTTTTGTTTTGTTGTTTTGTCTTCATGACAAAATGAGAATCTCTGCCAACCCCATATTACTTTCAGTTATGGTTTAATTATATGGTATATACTTAATTTCCTGTCTGTGCTGTACAATGGAGGAGAGCAGCTGTGGGAACAGCGCCAATTAACATGTATTATATACATATCTTGTAATACTTTGTATTTATGTGTAATTATATGTAATTTATGTCTGTTAATCATAGTAGTTATTGTGTTTTCACCTCAAACTAAGTTTTATTGTGTTTTTGATACTTTACAAAGAGACAAAATATCAATACAATATCCAACCTCATCACTCGAGGCCTAAAAATCCAACAAACTGGTACGAAGACAAAGCAGTTCCACTGGAAACCAACAGAGGGTAGCGCAGCCGAAAATGCACTATAAGAGATGAGGGAAAAGGGAAAGGTGCTCTGTGTATGCGTCACTTTTGTGGGTTTGCAGCTTTATCCATGGCAGCCATGCATGCTTATTCTTGTCATAAATCAGCCTTTCTACTGCCCCCTGCAGGATGCATCATGCAACTGGAGGAGCAGGTCGATGAAATTTGTGAACATAAAGGACATATAAATAAGCTTTCATTCTTTCAGTACAGCTGGTTGCACTCGAGTATACTCCCCACAGGTGACCACTCAGAATATGATAGAATAGAAGTGTGATATGGAACACTCAATCTGTTCAGCCATGCATCACCACACCTGCAAATCTATAGCTTGACAAAAGGTTCTCATTGATGAGTCCCCTCACTGCCTCCATCGGCTCACTGAGGTTTCTCAGTTGCTGTGGCGATGACTCCTTTGTTATCCTTTGACTTTGGGGTGGAAACGGAGCGATCAGATAATACACTCACTGCACACAGATCTGCTCTTTCATTTAAATTCCAAGCTACTGTTTCTATAATATAATGAACATTGGCAGCGGACTTGACATTTCCTGTGGCTCCTTCACAATAAAGGTCATGCTGTGTGTCTCCCAGACTTTTGCTTTGAAGGAGGGGCAGTGGGATGTTGAGAATTGGGGAAAGCGTGACTCATTTAGGTTTCTACTGGATTTGAGTCTGAGTCCTTTGTTCGTTTGATCATTGTCGCTGTAACAAAATGAAAAAAAAAAAAACGATATGATGGGGTATTTGTCTCATTCATCTCGTCTTTGTGGATTTAATCTAAAAACAAGCGAAAGCACGGCGCTCTGAGGTAACCATTAATTACCTGCGCCTGTCGTCTCAAGGTTGTTCAGCTCGACACCTTAAAATGACGACTGAAACTACATCACTATATTTTCCTGAGTGGGAGACAAAGGAGCCCCCCCCCCCCGCCCCCCGGACTCCCATTCACTCCCAAGGTTAAG
>JAFBJT010004519.1:100931-131947 GCA_016785325.1 Chascanopsetta lugubris | reverse complement strand
TCCCTCCTATCCCCCCGCCCCCCTCGCCCCAGATCAGCCTGGATGTTTTATTGATTTATGTTTCTGCTGCACGCCAGCAATCCCTAAGACACTGGAAGTGTTGGAAAATTCTGGTCGACTGTGCCGAGGATCAGAGTGTACATGTCAGCTTCTGTCGGAGCAGCCTGCGTGTGTGTGTGCGTGTGTGTGTGCGTGCGCGTGCGTGTGTGTGTGTGTGTAGATGGGAGGCTGGGGCTTACACCAGTTGGTGTTTTTCAAAGCGTAATCTGAGCAGACAACCACACACAATCGCTGACTGTGAGGCCTAATTGCAACATTACCCGTTGGTTTTACAGACTTTCTACTTTCTACTGAAATATAGTTATATATTTATTTGATTATTTCCACTGACCCAGAACAAATGCTGTAAATGAATCTCTCAGAAGCCGACGAAGCAACTGGGGTCTTTTCCCTGAACCGTGACACATGGCAGTCGGATCTTAATCAGCACATCCCTCGCCGCCGCCACCACCACTGCACACACCCACACACACGCACAAAAACACCTCCGGTCCTGTTAATGACTCGTTTACACAGCTGAGGCGAAGAGTAGAAAATAAAATCTGTTCCAGGAGAAACGTTGCTGAGGCAAAAAATCATAAGAAAGCAGCGTGCATTTCTGCTAATCATGGCTTATTATGATGTTATCAGTTATAGTTACCACTTTGACCTCAATCAGTCTTTTACTTTAAATGACTGATTCTCAACCCACTTTTGGGTTGCAAGCCTTTGACTTTGACCTGAACTTTTATTTTGAAGAGGATTACTGTGATATATTCTGGTTCAAACTCCACCATCCTGTCATTCAGTACATTTGAATTGTTCCGCGGTTCGTGTCCTGAAACCAGAAAAGTTGGGAACCACTGCTGTGAATAATAATGCAAATGTTTCTATTCTAACTCAAATATATATCATAGAAAAAATCCTTGAGTAATATTATGTGTCCCCTTCTCTGTGTATTGACAAAGTGCTACTCCAGACTGACCTCGACGTCCCATCAATATAACATGAAAATCAATGGTGCCCTTATTACAACTAATGTATAGAGTATTTCTACAAAGGTGTCTCTCACACACACACACACACACACACACACACACACACACACACACACACACACACACACACACACACACACACACACACACACACACACACACTCATTTGTGGGAGCAGGAAATGAAAAACCATTGTTCTCAGAATCACATTATGAAGAAGTGCTCTCTGCAGACCACACTAAAACGCTGCTCACACGCTGCACATGCATCGTCCGACTTACTTCTGTCATATCCACCAGATTCATCGCCGCCCGACCTGTGAGGGGCCCCGACGCAGAATCGGCCCCCATGCAGTGACTTTAAAAAGCAAAGGCTCTCCGTGTGGCTGTTTCAGCGTCGGACAGAATCGTCAGGTTTTATGTCGCCATAAAGCGAAGGCTGCTCGTATCTTTTTTTACCCGCTTTATGGCGTTCGGGGCGGCGTGATTTACAGAGGCAGGGGGTGGAGATAACGGTGGCGGGCCTTAAGATGTTTTAATGGTAATTTGGATTTTCCTCAAGCCAACGGAAAAATGGCGTGTCCCCATGAGAGGAATCACTGTACAATGGATGGAGGATTAGGAGGAGGAGGAGGGGGCTTCGAGGAAATGGTGAGATGTGGAGGAGTGAGGGATTTCATCTCACACACCTGAGAAACCATGGCAACCATCCACCTGCACTTCACACTACTTTGGTCAAATCCTTCTGCTACAACCTCAGAGTAGAAAATCTACTTCCTGTTTATTTCCGTTCGCACATGCTCAGTGCGCAACAAAGTGACTCTCTTTGCTCTTAAATCATTTGAAGTCTCTCACATTTGGGCTAATATGTCATGGCACGTGTCCATGGTGACAAGGCCGCGTCACAATCAGTCTGTCGTCGCCTCCTCTGCCTCCTCCCTCCCTCTCCGGATGAATAAAGTTAAACATCTGGCACCAGAGCTGGTATGTTTCCACATATGCGGAGCACAGCAGGAGAGCTGTTTACAAACAAGTCTCAAATATGGCCTCCATTGCATTCTTTATCGACCTCTGGATATCAATCACTGCTGAGTGCACAGACTCTGCACTAGTGAGTGTACTCACATTCGAAAGGAATAAACAAATATTCTGTGAAGTTTGAAGAACAGCGAGTTCCCGTACTGGTAAATAATGCTGACTCGTTGCCGTCATTAGGTTGAAGCTGATGCTTGGTCTGACAGCTCTACGGCCTCTTCACACTGACTCAGTGTCTCAGAAGTTAAATTGGAACTCCTCTCATTCCTCCTGATTTAATTTGGTCTCCTGTCATTTCTCCAGCCCCACCCACAAGCTCTCCATGGCAACAGGGACGTAACTCCAGCCAGGCCCACAGACATACTCTGAGCTCACCCACAAATCAATCACTGATGAATCACATATGAACAGTACCCCCCCCCCCCCCCCCCCCCCCCCCCCCCCCCCCCAATAGGATCAGACTGCTATAAACAACCCCCCCCCCCCCCCCCCCACCACCCCACCAGACGCTATTACAGTGCAGACGATCTCGGAGGAAGAGGAACGCCGGCGGAATATTTACGGTCGTGCGTGGGGTCACTGCGGTGAAGGCGGGGCTACGACAACCTTCAGTGACGTAACAAATCCTCTCAGAGACAGAATCGACTCAGTGCTCCCTGACAACAGACGTGAGCAGTTTAAGATCAACCGAAGCCTCAGCAAACAACAGAGGGACTGATATCTGTGTGCTGCTGTAGATTAGCATTAGCCAGGCTCCTCTGTGTTTGCGTTGGGCCGATTACAGAGCGAGCGTGGTTGACATGTTGAGCGCGTTTATATGCGGGTGCCACCTCGCCGTGACACGCGCCTGATTGTTATGAGCACCGCGACACAGTGACACCAGTGTTCACACCGGTTCATCTCTGCGATGGCGCCTGGTGTTTCCATTTCATATTTCGTATGTGCAGTATAAAGTCTTCTCTTATAAGTACAATTTTCGCATCTTTCATAATTGAAATAATATGAATACAAAGTTCAAATAACAACAGACTGACATTATCGATTGTTTCCAGTCCGTCGATCACGAGACTGTGACTGAGTGATAACGCATTTCAGACAGAGACGAGAACTTCACAGACCTTTGCCGCGATCACGGGTACAACACCAGTGGAGGAACTCTAACTCACCTCGATACACGGGTGTTAATCCTGTTGAGGTGCCGCGGAGAAAGACAGTGTGACACCAGTGCTGCCATGAGTAAGGTGAGAAAACAGGAGACACCTTGTGTCACTACAGCCACATTTCAAATATAACAGGTTGTCACCACAACAAATGAAACTGTTTTGTATCCAGGAGGAAGAGGAGGAGGAGGAGGAGGAGGAGGATAAACCCCGCACTCTGAGGAAGATGCACAGACGTAAAGGTGCTAACAGGGGCGATGTGTAAAGACAGAAATACAGGTCGCGCAAGTCGCGCCATTCCAAGCTCATTAGGAGCGGAGGTGCAGCAGGAGCAGGACGCACCTGTCAGCACCTGGTTCAGTCAGAGTCATTCCACCCACATCACCCAGGAGCGCTCTCTCTCTCTCTCTCTCTCTCTCTCTCTCTCTCTCTCTCTCTCTCTCTCTCTCTCTCTCTCTCTCTCTCTCTCTCTCTCTCTCTCTCTCTCCCCTCATGCAATATGGAGCAGCTCCAGCACAGAGGTGCTGTCCAGTGACTCTGCGGAGGGCTGAGGTGAGTGCGCTGGATGTACTGTACACATCGTGACTGTGCAGACCCTGGGTCTCTCCAAAACAACGTCTGGAAAGAAGTGGATTCACAACTCAGAAACTTCATGAAGGCAACTATACAACTATTGAATTAAATTGTTACTTTTTCATTTTGATTAAAAATATCCAATGTCTAAGATTTAGGTTTCCATTTATTTCCATTATAATAGGCAGAAATTAGATGTAGGATGATTTCATATGCATATGTACACTCATAAGAATCTCTCAGGAACAGGTCCTGCTCACAGGGGACGCCATGTTTTTGTTTTGGACTGAAGCTAAACACCTTCAACAACTGAAGGCTGCCATAGTTTCTAATACATGCTCGATAGGGTGAAGTATTCAGCTGCAACATTCAACTCCACCAATGGATATAATCCTACACGTTGCCTTTGTCATCACTCTATTTGTCATTGTCAGCACATCGCTGGGCTCAACAACCAATCACACGGCAGGACACAGCAGGTCCAGTCACTCACACACATTCATAGAGAGCATCTCCCTGCAGATAGTGGCCCGATAATGGCACTGTTCCACCGGTGCCATTAAAGTTCAACATAGCTTCATGAGACTAAAGTGATAATAGAGACATGATTGCTGTGGTTTGAGATGCCAGGGAAAGCACAGCAGGTGGGTCATGGAGACACACACACACACACATCTCCTCCGAAGCCTCCTGCAGAGCATGGTGTTATGTTGCTGCATTACTGTCGGCACTCACACAAAGTCTCTCTCCGTCCTCAGCTTTAACGATGAGCAGACGGAGATGAGCGGTGAACGAGGTCACGTCTAAAATAACAATCACTTTAACTTCTCTGCTCTCCCGCACATCTCTATCTGCTCTTGATCACGCATGAAAACTTTAATAACCCCTGCTGAGCAACAAGCGAGTAATTAGTTAAGTGGTTTGCATAATTGCCTCGACTCAAACTGTGCGATTAAAGGGAGGAGATGACCGCTGATGAGACAAAAACACAATGCGGCTGATGAACAATATCAATGCCCCCCCCCCTCTACACAAACAAACAAACAAACAAAAAGGAAAAGTGGCAGAGAAAGTTTGTCGCTGTTGGAGGGGGAGGGGTATTTCTTTGTGCTGGAAATTGATTTGTTGAGTCGGATGTTTCTGTGGAATGGTGAGCACTCGTACCCTCAGGCTGTATTTCATATAATTTGTCATCTCAGTCTGCTGCAACTTTTATTTTATTTCATTTTCTTTATTTATTTTTAAAGTAGGTAGCATTCACGAGAGGGGCAGCTTTGCCTCATATCTGCAAACACACCTTTCTGTCCAGTTCTCTCTAACAGCAGTTATTCATCACCAACACGGACCCAATTACATTTACATGTAAATATATTCATCACAGTTCTACACTCAGAACTGAGTGTGAAAGAACAGAACCAATGAAATGCATCTCCCATTAATGCATTGCACCTTCAATACTTATCATTGATCTAATCAGCTGGTGTTGGAACAAGTAATCAGTCGTCTTTTCTCAAAGATAAAGAGGAGGGGTGATGTTGGGGATGGTGAGGTGGGGCTGGACCCTGTTTACAGATGTTTTTGACAAAAAGCAGAGGCAGAGAAGATAAATATTCAGATGAGACCTGGAAAAGATTGCTCAGCCTCTGATGACGCAACTCAAACATATTATTAACCTATGGTCCATTGTCTCCTTTGTTCTGTAAACTACATTTTCTTCAGGTAATTACTGCGCCCGGACGAAATGAATTCATTTCAAGTTTCAAATCTGCCATCACTGAACATAATAACATGTTGCAGCAACATTCATTTTCTCCCAAACTGCTCCAGAACATTGTCTCCTGTCTGATAGTACAACGACAAACATTCTCTTTAAACCCAAACTACAATCTGGAGGCAGGATATTAAGATGCGTGTATAATATGTAAATAAAGCTATATATGATAACTATATGCATATATTCAACCCTCATCTTTGAGGTTAAAGGTCAGCTATGATCTCAAGTAGTTCAAATGTGATCATCTGGATTTTGCTCGTTTGAATATATTCACATATGAGAAAAGTCAATTCGCTCAAAAGCAGCAGGGGGCGCCGGACCCTGCCGACATTGTCTAGAGACACATAGAACAAGCACAAGGATGTGGACACAGCATCCTAAAGATATGAGGCGTCTCCATGGTAATGCCTCCTGTTCATCCATACCTCTGATGTAAATAAAATTAATGATCAAAGCAACGTATTAAAAACTTCAAAGACTCCTTTCAGACACGTTCACTCATCTCTCTATTTTCTCTTCGTTTAATGAACCTCGCCCACTCTCTAGAGTTAATACCCGCACACAGTCACATCCTGACCCAGAAGGAACAGACTGAAGGGTTCTAGAGCACATTATACGGAATAAGCCTAAGAACATGCGGTAGACAAGGTGCTAAGTAAACATGGCTGGACTTGAACCTTTTGTAATCCTGTTTCAAATGAGTGTTCTCTGCAGAACTGAATCCTGATCCAAAACCGCTTTCACTGGGGATCCATTCCACTTTTTCCTTGAGTAACAGTTACAAGCTTTTAATCTGACAACATGAAACCGTCAGCCTGTGGAGCCTCTTTTGATCCTGCAGAGCTCATCACCCTGACCCAGGCTTACGCACACATAATGAAACAGGTTCTTCCTGGGGTCACTCCTCATTCCGCCACACCATTTCACAGCCCCCGTCTCAGTAGTTTAACAGTAATCCTGCTCGCTAACAAACAAACAAACAAACGGGGTGGAGGAAGCAGCAATATGCAGCCGCATTAATAGGAGAGCAGCCACATGGAGAGATCAGTGTAACGTTTCATGAAATGGAAATTCACGGAGGTGAATGTCATAAGTGTGATTTATAAATAATCAATCCTGCCTCTGCTTTGCATGAAGTGTCAGGTGCTCTCCTGATGCTGCTTTTACTTTAAAATTCAATTATGCTCCCTCACTTAGAAATGGGATTTCATTTTTTTTTTTTACTCAGTGATTCGGCACCGGGGTTCGGGGAACAACACACACACACAAACACACAAACACATTTTTTAGTCATCATTCTATTATTCACAAAGATCAAAAACCACCTTAGAGGTAGAGAGAGAGAGAGAGAGAAAGAGAGGGAGAGAGAGAGAGAGAGAGAGAGAGAGTGTGTGTTTCAGTTAAAAGCTGTAATCCATCACTGAGGTAAAAGACACAACATATGATGATATATGAGTTGTTTACTGGGATTTGCTGCATTAAGTTGATTTAGCCCACTTTGAAGGACTGGGGGAAATACAACAGTGTGGTGGCCTTAATAATGGTCCCCAGTAGATACATGAATATTAGAGTAATAATACCATGTGTGTGTCGCCTGCATTCATCTTCTGCACGCTCGCCATTTACTACAATAAAGCTTGCTCGTCCTCAGTGTCATAGAGAGAGAGAGAGAGAGAGAGCGAGAGAGAGGGATGAATGCTCGCTCATGAATGGGAGCAATAGAGTTGGTGTGATGCTGGCCATTTCCTTTATTTTTCACAGAGCCACTAACAATGGTGATGTTTTATTATTACCATGACGTAAAAATAATATATATGTCTCCACTGCATCCGTGAACTGGAGAGACACATGTGTTGAGGATTGCTTTTATCCAGCTGTTCCTCAAATGAGTCCTAATACATATTCATTGGGTTTAGGTTAGTGGTAGATTTGGCTCCAGCGCCCCCTGTGGCCCTCAAATTCGAGACTCGTGTGACAGACTCCACTGATAGTGTCTGCAGCAGGTGGGTGGAGTTCCCCCCTCGCTGATAGTGACAGTCAGATTGTTTGAAGAGGAGAGGATCAACACCAAGGAGGATAATACGGAGCAAGGGACTGGGAACAAACACAAAACCACTTCCACGTGGAGAAGACGCCGACCTGACGTGACCTCGACATCATCATCATCACGTCCAGAGTAAGAGAAGGTCAATATACAAAGAGGCCGATCTCTGAGGCAACACCACGAAGGGGCGGAGACTGCACAGAGTCACTGGGTGAAGCTTCACAGATTTGACTCATCTCAAATCCTTGCATAAGACAATGATTGATTGACAGATCATTAATTATCTAAAGAAAGGAGCAGGAGTAACTTCCAGAAAAGGTTGTTCATGGCTCCACCTGTGGCGGTTGAGTGACGTGCAGTCAGCCACCACAACGGAATGTTCACTCGTTGGCATTAATGAGTGATTATAACCATAAGACTTGACATAATGCTTCTTTTAAAGTAATTCATATGACTGTTGAATCTCTATTATTCAACGTAATATTAAACCTTCTAATTAACATATAGTATGTATCACATCCTGCTGGTGTTGATGGCAGCACTCTTTCATTGTCACTCACCCTTTTATGCCTAAATCACCATTTTAATGGAAGCTGTTGTGTGAGTGTGTGTGCACCTGATTGTTTGTCGATCTCCTTGTTCCTCTGATTCTTATTAAACGCGCACAATTAAAGCTACATTTAACGTAATGGAGCAAAGCACACGCAGACGTCATTAGTCTCGGGGGCGGCCGTGATTGAGCTCCGTGTAAATCAAGGGGCAGACGAGTGTGGCGAGTGTCTGCCGTTACAGAGAGGTATGTGCTGTCTTTTGTTTTGTGGAGCGCCATAAAAACGCTAGTGCACCTCGGGGGCGGTCGGAACAACCCGCACGCCAATGTGCAGAATGATCACATAATCGTCCGGGAACAATTCCACACAAAATGAAAGTATGGCTCGAGATGATTTGCGGAGGGATTAGGACCCTGATGAGAGTCTCTGCACGTTCATGTTACGGTAGTTTTACAGGTTCGATTCTGTATTGGAGTGAATGGGGTCGAACCACAACAACATCCAGCTCCGACGAACGACGGAAGCCCCTCTCAGTGAGGTAGCGAGGCCGTCAGCCAAGCAGACGTCCTCATGCTTCCACACAGATGCTGGGGGAGGAGCAGGGCGCTCCAGGATGGGGCGGAGAATGAGAGACGAGATGACTCCAGAGCTGGAGCCAGAGAGGAAAGAGTGGGGGAGCACAGGAGAAGGATGGCCTTGCTGTGGTTATGCAACAGAACCATTATGTGAAGGAGGAGTTTTATAGATGCGGGATGATACCCGTCGTATCACCCAAATAACTACGGTGGCCATCTTTATGTGAGGAATAGCGCACTTTGACGAAAGTGGAGGAGAAAATGTGAAATCTGGCAGAAGATAAGTGGAGGAAGCCTTTTTCTATTTACTGCTGCACTTAAGATAGCGAGCGCTGATTCAAAGTAACGCAGCCGTTATCTGTGCGCGTCTCGCACGGGCTTATCCAAAGTTAAGAGCACTTTTATGGAACGGCAGCAGCACGCTCAAGTCACAGATTAGGGCTGTAAACAACAATAAAAGTAAACGTACAACAAAGGTGAGTTTCTCCACCTTAAATTAACGATAAGGAGAAAACACTTTGATACGAAAATAGGAGTAGAAAAGACATTTCTTCGCTCTGGCTGCAGCAGGGCTCCGTTTCAGCGCCCAGTCGACAGTACATCATAGTTAATGTGTTGCACACTCGCCCTCTTGAACTCCACCCAGAGTATATCATCGTCTTATCGTTACAAATGCCTCATTCTGCGCCACTGGCTCTGTGTCCTTCCCTGATAAATGTATATTTCATCACCTGGGATGATAAATCACTCGGGGTCGATGTGGTGGCGGAGGCTCATTTCTGCCCTCGCGCAGTCCAGCGCTGACGGACTCCAGACACTTTGCATGAGGCGTTTCATGGAGGAAGATCAGAGACGGCATATTAGCAACTGTGTTCGCGAGCATCCTCCCAGATGAAAGCAGTGTCTCTGCCTTGCACATGGAGTAACTGTCACTCCTAATCTTCCGCTTGTCCGCACATGCTAAGCTTTACTAGCCGATCGTCACGTCCTCTGTGTGTGGAGCCTGGATGCAAGGATGTTAACACATTTCTCTGGAATGTCACTGCTTCCTGCTTCGGTGATGAAGACGTAAGATGAAGAACCCTGTTCTTTCTTGAGCGCTATGCTCCGTGAGCTCAGAGGTTTCTGAGCACGGTCCAGCGCTAAGGGGGGAGCCAGATGTCACTCTCTCTCCACTGGGGGGGGGGCCCAGCTGTGGCCAAACGGGTACATGAGCAAGGCAGGATTACAAGCGTCCATTGAGGTGCAGCCCAGTCAGGGCCGTGGACGGAGCACGGCAGCTCCAGGGGGGCGGTGTCTCCTGCTAAGCGCCGGGGGTAAGGAAGTGAAGTGGGTACGGGGGCAGGGCCACGGACATGGTCGGACCTTCCTGGAAATAAAAACGCTGTTTCCTATTTCTGCATGAATAAAACTCCTTGTTTTTCTCTTGCTCCATTTCATGTCTGTGAAAGTCATGAATGCTCTTCGGAAACATCTCTGTGAGCACAGCGGGGGGTCAGGTAGAGAGATGAAAACCTCCAGTCGATCGTGATTGCTACTACAACAAGGTCAACTATCCAGATCTGAAACTGCATCAAATGCTGCGCCGCGGAATTGTTTTTTTTATAATCTGATGGAGGCGCTGCCAGACATCCTCTTTACTGCTCTGCCCAAAAGCGGTGGAATCAGGAGACGAGACACAGAGACAGAGAAATGTCTCCATGAATACTTCAGCTGTGATGTCCTCGTCTCTCTCTCCTCCTCTGGTCATTATCTGCTCTCTGCAGCTTTAAAGTCTTAAAAGTTAAGTGTAAGACTTTTTTTAAAGAGCATTATGAAGATGATTGAACACCTGTTTCATTTTCCTAAAATCCTAGCGCTCTCAGCAGAAGCATCACTCACAGAAACGATCCACAGGGGATCCGACTATCACCTGGAGTTCTTCTAAGTGCATGGAACAGTGATTGATTTCAAGTGACGCGGGTGGAAAGAGACCACGGAGAGCAGGAAACACAGATTGTAATGTATGTGTATGTGAAATGTGACGTGTGGTACAATGATTTTCTTTTTTCGATATGTTGCAGAAACGGTGAAGGAGGGGTTACATAGTTTTGGGGGCACATTTTCAGCAGAAGACTTAGACTCTGTGACAGAGAGTCAGTCTTCAGTTGTGAGAGTAAGAAGGATTATTCGCAGAAGGATTTTTCGCAAACGGAATTTTTCATAAAAGAGATTATTCGAAACAACATAACCGACACCAGGTAATGTTCAAATTGTTTGTTTAGAGTAAGGCAACCAACAGCTGGATGACGACAGGTTTATAGCCTAAAGCATTGATGCTGAAAGAGGCCTGAAAGGAACCTATATGTAATCTTAACCTTCACGCTTATTATTTTTTGCTAGCTTGAGTAAAACTGTATTGGTGGTAGAAACGGAGAATCTGTGATACGCATTTTACGGTGTGGTGACCTTAAGGACTTGTGGTACAAAAAGTAGTCCCGTTTTTTTGTCGACATTATTTCAACCTAAATCCTTCACTGGAAAGGTCATCTAAGGGATTCTCCACAGCACATCTCCCATCCTCCCCAAGGGCCACGGGACCGCACAACACCGCAAAGGTAAGAACCCTGGGTATCGGTAATACACTGTAAAAAGCAAAGCTTGATAATGAACTGATTTTTAAAGCTGTGTGTATTACTGTGAGGAGCATTAATAATGGGTTAAATGTTCCCGCAAGACAAACAGAGCTTGATATTCTCTGTAAGGTAAAGCAGTCTGAGTTTCCTTCTCCTCAGTCCTCGGCACGCTCTAAATCAGATCTCAAACAAAATTGAAAAGAAGTGGTTGGTCTAAACATTAGTCCTAGGACAGAAGTAAGGGGTCAGTAGAGAGTAATGCCTGAGAGCCGGAGAGAGATCGGGTAGACCTTCCTGCGGGTTCGGAAACCTGGACAAGTGATTGTCCTAAATAGCCGTCGGTAAACTCACCACTACAGCTGGTGATCAAAGATCCCTCTCCTCCCCCCAAAATGTCCTGGCAGATCACACGCTCTGCTCATAAGAAAATATTTTTCGTTTTCGAGCTACAGCCATTTCTCTGAGGGCTGCTACCTTAGGTCCAAATCTGAGGCTGTCAAAGTACTTATTTTGAAACTGCCATACTTCTCAAAACCAATTCTTGGTTTTGAAACCAATTCTTGGTTTTGAGACATGATAAATGTCTACATGATACATGATCCCCTGACACTAACGGTGAAAAACATTTCAAGATTGGACCTACGGTTCTCGAGCTATGGACATTTGTTGGAGCCCATGTCACATTTCAGGATGACAGCAGTTGGAAGGCAGAGAAAAGGAGGGACAGAGAGACTCACACACGAGCTGATTCGGAGCAGTAGAGACCAGCTGTGGCGGAGCAGCAACAGTCTCTCTGGCTCTTTCTCTCAGTCACTCTTGAAGGTGTAGTGTGTACGATTTCGGCCATTTTGTCACTTCTAAAAAATATGACGCAACAATTATATACCAGCATCTTCATGAATTCATAATCACCTAAATGTTTTCATTTTTTCCATTACCCTTAAATGAGCCCATTAATGTACATTTACATGAGTGGGAGGTCCTCTCTGGGGGCAGCCATATTTTGACAGAGGTGAAGGTGGACGTACCAAACAGCTTTGACCCGACCCAAACGAGTTACCATGGCGACATGAATCACGAAACCCTTAAAAAAAAACACAAGTATTTGTGCCAAAAAGAGACCGCATGATCCTGTGCAAACAAACTGACACCATGGAGGACCTCAGCCATGGTTGTCTGCTCACATGCAAACAGACACATGCAAGGGGCAAAACCATGGCAACGTGTAGTCCACATAACAATTTCTCAGGGGGAATTTTCTAGTTATTGACTATTACACCTCCACGTGCTCCACTGTAAGAAAAAGCATGTTACTAACTGATGCAGAACAGGATTGGTTTACATCAGCGGGTCAAATGAAACTAGCGTCACACATTCAGGTGATTGTGCTTACAGAGCCAGGAAGAAGGCATAGCGTTTGGTGTTTACATCAAATGCATATTTGGAGGATTGAAATGAAATAATCATGTGTATGTAAATATTTAAAGATTGAAATGATAAAAGACTGTGGAAATATCTTAATCAAAGGAAACATCAAAGGATAAACTAATTTAGTGGAATCCTACTCAAAGCAACAATGTATATACAGAATATAAAAATAATGATCCTTATAACACTTCATAGGATATAGGAAGATAGAAAAAAAGGACTTAGTGGTCAAATGGTGGTACTGCAACTTCTGTATTAGTCATGTGATGCAATGCAGCTGGAAACATGTTTTACCATGTGCTAAAATTGAGAAAAATACACCTTTTTGATTTTTTTAAATCAACTATCCAGTATGATTACTTATGTATCAATCTTACGTATATTTGATATATCTGGTAATTCTGTACATTACAGTTATATATAAATATGAGTTTAAAAAGTGCCACAGCAGAAAAATGCTGAGGTCACTTCAAGAAAAGAAGAGGACAGACTCCAAAATGATGATGGTGGGGATGACTAAGGGATTATTACAGGGAAAAGTGTAATGGAATAGAATATGGTGAATTGATGAAGTTCAAAACAATAAGAAGTGAAGTTTCAGTGTGATGCCAGAGAGGAGGGGGTCACTGTCAAGGAGATCATCAGTGTGTGAATGACTGTTTTCAGGTGGTGAAGATGAATTTTGATGAGGATGCTCATGTGCTCATGTCCTTTCATAACATCCATGGTCTTTAGCTAACGCAGCAACACAATGATCAAACCGCCTCCATGCAGATGCCGACAGCCCATCAGTATCCGTGTTGACAAATAGCGTTTCTATTAGATTTAGTCACACTCCTGTGGTTCGCCCCCCTCCCACTCCCACCTCCCCCATCGTTGTAGCAGTGTTTGCACTTTGTCCTAATAGAGCAAAAAAAGAGCAGCCCATGTCTGAGCAATTTAAAAAAGCAATTTGTTCTCTTTCTCTGTGTGTGTTTGCTTTCACTGTGTTCTGGCCCGATGCACTGGGAGCAAGCTAACCTTACATAAATTACTCCGAGTGCCTATGAAAATGTCAACAAGATGTGGCCAACCCCTCCCCCTCCTCCTCCCCCTCCCCAGTGATGGTGTGTGTGGCGTGTGTTGTGCCTGTGTGCCTGTGTGCGTGTGTGTGTGTGTGTGTGTGTGTGACGGTCAGGTAGGTGGCGGGCAGGCGGCTGACGAGGATGGATGGATGAATATGAACATCTCTTTCACGCTCCTTTCACAGAGAGCGGGCGGATTCATCCGTCTGAGCTGCCTCTGTCATTTTGCCTGTTTGATGTGCTACAACCATTCACACTGATGGATCATGAATCTCTGATCTCTAAAACACTCGCAGTGTGTGTGTGTGTGTGTGTGTGTGTGTGTATAATTGTACATTTGTCAGCTTGAGTGGACGGTGGTTGTACGACTTCTTTATTGAGACAAGTGGTGTTTTTCCAAAACAACTTGACAAAAAAACAAGTGCAGGAATGAAATATCATGCTGCTCCTGTCGCCGTCTCCCCCCCTCTTGGCCTGTGTAGGTGGGAGTTGTGATTTCAGCACCATGGACAGCTCCTTTGGGCTCACACCCACTGAACCTTTACATTCAGAGCACTTCTCTGGATTAGACCTTTGCTTTATCCACTTGTATAGCTTCAGGACTAAAGTACCATTTAACAGCTTAGTGACACTTTGTCAAAACAGCAGAAAGAATTGAAACAACTGATTGATTACATTTGGGACCTAAAGTCCTTCCTGAACAACACAGTGTCAAAATAACACAACGAGCGAGGAAGGGGATGCTTGGAAAGGCTGGAAAATACAGGAGGAGTGACACTGTGTGCTCTTTTCTTGATGAGATGTATAATTAACATCTTATCAGCTATTTTAAGCAATTAGTGAAAAGTGGAGGGGACCTGCTCCCCCACATTCACAATGTAAAACACTCATCAACTACATAATCACCAGGGGTTGGGGGATGGCGAGAGAGGCTGTTGAAAGCTGAGAGAGAGAGAGAGATTTTACCTGCATGCTCACACACACACATACACATACACACACACACGCACACACACACACACACACAGGGTGGCTCAGTAAACCACACTCTATTACTGTCCATCATGGTCCTAATTGGACGGGTGAGGACCAGGGCCACTTGTGATGGCGCCAAAGGGAGGGGGAAGATACATAACCCCGGCCGGCACCTCCTCCTGGGCAAACACTCGGGTGCGTTTAAAAAAGAAAAAAAAACAAACAGATAAGTGTAATCTACCAGCACTTAATGTGCTTACGAGTGCACTGTGGTATAATTACTACACTGTGTACAAACACAAATATAAGGTTCTTGTTGGTGGGGATAATTAACACTTGACAGCAGCTACTGCAGGGGAGTCAGTACTGTGAATTCTGGGATATATTTAACTCAGCTACACACACACACACACACACACACACACACACACACACACACACACTAACGTGTACATGTGGACATGGAAGTAAACATTCGTATCTGATACCCCAACCCTCATTCATCAAAAGCAGCTCTACCCATATATGATGACCTCAGCCGCATGGCGCCACATAGAGATTGAGGTCAGTGCAGCTGTGGTTACTGCAGAGGCTGGAGTCAAGGTAATGAATGGGAAGTGATGCGAGAGCTATAGTCCTTGAACATGTAAGAATGAAATAGTAGGTAGTGCTACATGTTCTGAATAGCTTCCATTTAATACTAAGTAACTCATCATAATAAAGAGAAGTGTGCTTATGATGAGTTATTTAATTATTGATTCTTTATTTCTGTTTATGATTTCATTTCACTCTCCTGAGGTTTTACCAGTTCAAATTTGTGAATTTGAAACAAAAGAACAAATAAATGTTTTTTTTACTCTGAAAATCAGCAATCACTACCTCTCTGCATGTGAGAAGAAGAAAATAACTCATTGTGAGATTAGAATTTCAATGAAAGCATTGGAAAACAGAATATGGTACTACTGCACTAATTTACCTTTAACGTGGCTGTGTGAGTGGGCAGAGAGTCAGGCCGGCGGCCATGTTTGGAAACTTTCAGCATCCTTTTCATTTCATTCCTCCTCTGAACCATTTCCACTGATAAACAAGCAGCCGAGCGGAGAAGTGACCTCTGCTTCATGATGGACCCTTGGTTTCCAAAGAGGAGAAGCTGCGGGGCTATTGGATCAGATGGTTGTTTATCGCACAGAAATAGTTTTGAATCTCTCTCGACATAGAGACCTGATTACATAGAGTGAGAGGAGAGGAAGCTAGTTTATCTTTTCTAGATTCAAATAGAACTCCCGCAGTGGCTTAAAGGTTGACTGAGTAAGTGTCTAAATAGGCCTGAGCTCAGTGTGTCTGTCTCCCGTGTGTGCTCTAACCACCGCCGCAGGCATTTCCCCTCACTTCTAATTGCAACTCAGGTAATTGGATCACAGCCCCCCTCCTCCCCCTCCCTCATGCGCCCCAGCGAGCGGACGGCGTCCTTTAGCGACACGGAAGAGCGCGTGTTTACATCGCTGCATGTTGGTCAGACGGGGTGGCACCGGCCCCGGCGCCGGGGGAGGAAAGGTAGGAAGCAGCGGAACGTGGAGATGATTACCTGCGATCATGGCGGCCCAACTGTCGACAAACCCAAACAACATGGAGGACGAGGCAGCAGGAAGTAACAGGAAACAGCCGAATCTGCTCTCAGGAAACTAGATAACTACACTTGTGAGCATTCAACTAAGACAGCATGGTCAAAACTGTCCTGTGGCAAATACTAAAGATATAATGGAATGTGGCCCACACATAAAACCGGTCTAAAACTATCTCCAGCTCCAAATGGACTAATTCCCATCCATGTAAACATGCTGAAAATCCTCAGAAGGATCATTTGCATATAGAACTCAAACATAAAGTCATATGGTTGCGTCGGTTTGACACAATCAGGGAAACAAGAAGAACAATGTGACAGAGGATTCGGATGTTTGGATGTTTGTTTAAAACAAGCTGCAGAAACAGAACAACTCTCTCTGTCCACACAAGCTCTGGATCCGTCTAATCCCTGTGTTCACTCAAAGACAAGGAAATGCATTTCACATGAGACCTGCTGGATCTGGGTTTTTGGATCCATGAGGAACAAAGTTATTCCCCTAAACTTCACAATCACTTTGATTTGTATCAAAATTAAATTGCCTGTTTCTCACCAGGGCGCGTGAGCGAGTCCACTTATTGTTTATCTAACAAGCTCGGCGGCATCAATTAGCACGGCGGCTCAGAATAGCTGGTAATCTGCTCTACAATACAGAGCAATTTATCAAACTGCACCTGAGGGGATCTGCTCCATGTAGCTACATACGTCTATGGATCCAAGCCGCCAGCTATTGTACATCCAACAAAATAGAGAAATGAGCAGATGCAAAGGAAAACATATTGGAAGACACTTTACAATGTGCAATCACACAGGTAATAAATCTATGGCAGACAGCTGCAAATTGGTGCAAAGAAGGACGTGTCACAGCGCAATGAAAAGAGAAATCAGCACAAACAACCTAGTGATGTGTTGTGAATTGCATATACACTGTATTCTCTAACAAACACCTTCAATGTAAACAAACACTGAAGCCTGTTTGCAAACAGCAATTTAATCCATGTAGTAATTTGGCTCAAAATCAAATCCGGTCAGAAAACTGGTGTTGCCACAATAGAAAATCAACATCAGAGAAATGTGGCTCAGAAATCCTGCTGTTTAATGATGTGTTGTTTTCCTTCAGTCTCAGGCTCTCGGGGGCAGAGGTGTGATGTTTGCTGAATGGAATCACTGTGTTATTTCCCCACAGCACAGAAATGATCCGTTTATTTTTACACCGCTTTAGTCAAAACATTTACGTGGCATTTAGACTGAGGGGGCTCCAAACTGCTGACCAGGGGCCAACTTCTGCAAATTGTGAAAATATAATGGAATGTGGCCCACGTTGTGACTTGTGACCATCACTAAAGGTGCAGTGTGTACGATTTTGGTGATTTTTGTTATTTCTAATATACTTCAAAATGATTACAAAATGAGACCATTAATGTATATTTACATGAGGAGCGGATCCTCTCAATGGGGGCCGCCATGTTTTTACCGTAGTAAAAGTGGACGTACTAAACGCACTAAACTAAGAGTTTTAATGACAACTGACATCTACCATAGGTTCTCCATGTTTAGAGGGGTTAGGATGAGGTGAGGATACAACATGCAACTTCACCTCTACATGTCACCAAATCTTAGACACTGCACCTTTAAGTATTATTTTCCATTGTCATGTCAATAATAACAGCGCTGTACTGAAAGCATTCCTCCTTATGCCTTCACAGCTTCACACACAGACTATAGTATCCAGTGCAGGGGTGTGATGTGGGTGAGACCTGCACTGATCGTGCTGCAGTGGTCTAATCTTAGACTTTTTTAAAGACACCGATAAAGAGGCTGTTACAGCGGCACAGTAAAAGTAAAAAGCATGGATGAGGATTTCTAAATGTGCTGACGCATCTTTAATCTTTAGACACAGTCAATTTAAATAGACAGTAGGCTGCACTTTCCTCTTGTTTACTGTAGATTTTGTTATGAGCTTTATCATTATTATCGTTACTATTAGGAACACTGCTGTACAAGAAACGTCCATAAATGTCACATTAATGACCTCTGTTTTGTACATGCTGACAAACAGATTTAAAGAGAGAAAATGTTTATATTGCATTACCCTTTTAAATACATTTGATTAACTGAACAATTACTGTTGTATGATACATATTAGAGGTAAATGCTGGCCTCAGTAGAGGAACAATTGAATTTTGCTTTCCAATGCTACTTATCACTCAGCTACAAAATTATTAGCCTTTGTGCTCACCTCCAATTAATAAATCACTCATTCTGATTTTTTTTTAAATTAAGAATTCAAATGCCTAGATTTGCTCCATCAACAACAAGCTGATTTAAATGCAGAGCCGCTCTCACAAGAGCCAATTCATTTGGCATTTATTTTGAATTGTGAGAGGGTGAGGAGCCTTGTGTACATGCATGAACTGGAAAATGAAGTGGAATGAAAACGATGCAGTGAGGAACATGTATGTGGATCTATACTCACTCTATGTGATAAATCATTTAGAAAACAGAAATCAGTGACACTGAGCCATAACAAACACAGAATGACCTCATCGACACGCACACTGTTTACCAACAAGTCCGAATCATCAGAACCGGCACAGGGGACGATGCTGTGTTCTGTCCCGCCTCTGTCTGAGCATCTGATCGGGTTTAGATAGAATCGTAAAGAGCCACTTCCCCAAATGACTTGGATCTGAAAGGGAAGGGGGAAACAAAGTGGACGGCCCAGACAAAAGCTCCGGCTAATCCAAAGCTTATCATTGGTAATAGCAGACTCTAAACAGCGTCCATTGACGGCAGCTGAATGCAGAGAGAACACACCTCGTTTATCTCCTCGGAGTCAATAGAGGCGAGACGAGGGGACAGACAAAGGCGTGTCTCAGAGGTGGCGTGGAACTCGCCGCACATTTCCTGTGTATCACTAATGGACGCCCCCGTTCACGGCGCAGAAAAAAACAATATAATTAAAAGTAAACACTCAGAACTGCCTCGGTCTTGTTGCCTCTGATCCACTGCTCAAACACACACAAACACACACAAGCGGGACCTCACACACACAAGACGAATGAGACGCACACGCACACATATTTCTCTGGCCGCACACACACTCAGCGACGGCGCCCCACAGAGGCGCATCAACGCGGCAGCTGGCATCGCCCTGGGCTCTTTGACTGCGTGGCTCCGAGTGCTGTGTTTAAGACTGGCTGCCTGGGGGCCTCCGCCCGCCAGGAGCTGTCACTCACAGCCGCAAGGGGCGGGGCTTAGGAAAACGGAAGGCTGTATTTCTACAGGTTAGGTTTAATTGTTCAACCTTACATGAAGAGCTGCGTCTATCTACACCTGTGACACTTTCTGCAGCCACAAAGGTGTCAGGTCTTCGTCAATCTTTTATTGCTGCGTCATGCTTTTTTTTTTTCTTTTTTTTTTTTTTTAAAGAGGCTGCACAAAAATGAATGAATGAAATGTGTATTTGTAAATGTTGGTGTCTCTCCTCAGCTTCAGGTACTGTGGTTGTGTTGTGTGTGTTGGGGTCCGATGAAGGATACTAGAGGATACACCGCCCCACTTCCTGCTCATGACCTTGGGGCGTCTGTCTGCTGGAAACAAGATTGTTTGCGGGGGGGGCGGGGGGGGGGACGACAAGGTGGAGCCTCGCCCCGACAGCAAAGAGGACACAATTCACCTGCAGTGTCATTCCACGTCGCCTCCTATCGAGATTACACTTGTGAATTTACATAAGTGCTCGCCCAGATCATAGATGTGCAACTTTGGAATATATTTCCCCTCCTGGGTGACGCAGCTCTTACTTTTAAAGAATGAATTATTCAAACCACCCCCTCTTCTCTTGTATTTCATTTCATTGTAATTTCTGAGTTGTACATTAACAGACACACACACTCACGGTCTTCGTGCTGTATCCACTGATGCTGGAGGTTAAATGTGTCAGTATGAGGGAAGCGTACTCACATTCCCAGCCATTAAGGAACAAATCACTTCCCCTGAAAGCTTGTAATCTAAGTGACAAATGGGATTTGAACCTCAGCGTGACCTCGGGCAGAGTTTAATATGGAGCATTCACATATTGAAGTAAACATGTCACATGAGCCGAGTCTCTTTCAACCCTTTAGATCGTATATGTTTCAACTGCTCAGAGGGAAATACATGACTTGAAAATCTCAGTCACCTTGACCTTTGACCCTGGACCACGCTAAACATCTCATTTGTGAGTTTGTGAGTTTAATTAACTGCTTTGTCTTTCCTTTTCTTTGGGAAACAGTGCCCCTTGAACTTGTGAACTATAACCTTAAATAAAGGCAGAATAAAAAGCTACATTTCGAATTTGCTGCAAATAGATTCAAACTTTTTTTAATTAAAACTCATATTCTCAGACACATATAAAGTAAATGTGACCGTATGTGATGTTATTAAAGTCATATATACTGTCCTTTAAGGTCCATGAATGACATCAAACTCACAGGCAGCATCAGCTCTGTGAATCCCAGTGGCTGTGTGTGTGTGTGCGTGTGTGTGTTTGTGTGTGTGAGAGAGAGAGAGAGAAAGAGATATACAGTATGTGATGCTGAGTTAAGTTTCTGATTCCATTATCTACCTGACAGATAATCCAGGCCCCCCCTCCTCACTCCACCCTCCCACCAGGAGACACTCAGACGGGTGAGAGCGAGGGAGGGGGGAGCACGAGCGAGAAAGACAAGGTATTCCGCTCCGTTCCATCCTCTGAGGCCTGTCAACTTCATCTCCACCACCAATAAGACCAGCAGCCGGACATTTCCCAGAGGGCTTGGCGCCGAGCTATCGGCCAATCACAGCCGCTCGCCACCGCCTTCCCTCAGAGCACCGGGGCCTGTCACACCTGTCAGCCTGCCGCCTCCACCATCTACACTAACTGCCTCACAGCAATATAGTGTCCGTACAGCATCCGGGGCCACACTGGAGACATGCTGTTGTTGTTGGTTGTGTTGTGTGTGTGTGTGTGTGTGTGGACAAGTGAAGCTGCAGTCAATAAGTGACTGGGCCTTGAGGTGTCAGTTTCACTGGATTGTGTTGTTCTTCTGACAAGGTGATCTTCTTCTTCTTCTTCTTCTTCTTCTTCTTCTTCTTCTTCTTCTTCTTCTGTCCGTGTTCAAACTTCCTGTATAGACCAACCAGCTCTTTAAAACCATCTGTAATCAAGCTAAGTGAAATGTATACATACTTATTTTATGAAGCCTGGATTTAATACACCAATGGAGATCTTTACTAGTCTGGCAACTCAGAGAGAGCATTTCTGGAAGTCATTCCAGCAGCTCTTAAAATCACTTAGCTGACGATTGCCTCATCTGTGTGCATGGTGGTCACTTCTGGGAACAAACGGATAAGAGAAATGGTTGGATAAACCAACTAGAATCTCAAATTTATGCACAAATCAACTCAGCAACTAATCAACAGATGACCCCTTCACATGCTGATTCATGATTTAATGAAATTGCAGCACTGAAGATCTTCTGAGGGAAATCTCTAGATTTTAAGCTCCACTTGTTGCTTTTAAGGCATCACTCCACTCATAAATACTCAAATGTCATAAACAAGTAAAAAAGATAAAAAGATATTCAGGTTACAATGAGAGGACATAATGAAAATAAGGGCTGCGACAAAACAATAATTGGTATTTGAGACTACTTCAATGGAAAAAACGATGGGCAGTTCAGTGTTTTATCGTTCATTTGTTACTGGGCTAAAGAACTGTGTTAGGATGGAAGGCCTCTCATGAGACTGAACCAGAACCTGCAGGTTGGGCTGAAATTCACTTACAAAGCTACAAAGAGGAAGAGCAGGGATCAGTGATGAGTCACACTTGTCAGAGTACCCGTCCGTCTCCTCCGCCACCGTTAATATGCAAAAAAAAATGATTAGTGCAGCTTTAAATTGCTGCTGACAGCTCCCGTCACAAACTGTCCTGCGGAAAATAAGCTCTTAATGAAAAAGCGGGGGCGCGGCCGGGCTGCCGTGCAATCCTCGGGACTTCCTTCATGAGAGCCGACTACAGATGTGTCCTGTCCTGTGGACGGCCACATACGTGTACAACAGGTTCGTATCGGCTGAGCTCCGGGTGTCTGAGAGCCAGACAGAGACCTCGATTCCGAGTGCTAACCTTGATTGGAGGAAAGTGCTGAAGGTCGACACGGCCTCCCCCGAGGGTCGCTGACATATCTCACAGCACCAGGGCCCAGCCGCCACTGGGGCGCTTTGATTTATTACCGCCCTAATTAGGTCACCTGAGGCCAAGCTTCATGTGACAGGAGGCCCAATCAAACCCGCATCTCTCACCATGCAGCTGCCGTCCCTGGCTGGCAGCCCCACCCCCTTCTGAACCCCATGCTAATAATACACATTAGCTCCTTGTGCCCTGGCCTCTTGTGGCGATCGTCATCGTATATGGAAATCTCCTCCATACATATGGAAACCTATGCTAAGAGGAGGATAAAGCTGCACAATTACAGCAGTAAGGCCACTGGCGGAGACTGTGCTACAAATCACCGTGCTGGAGCAGCAGCAGCAGCAGCAGCAGTGCTGACCCTCGCAGTGGGAGAGTGAACATATCACAGTGATGGTGTTGGGAGGCGTGGAACATATGGGGAGACAAACCGCACTGATTGCACCCTCAGCCAGAAGAATCCAGCTTGTTGCGCGCAGAGTGGGGTCTCTTTGCGAGTCCATGTGTGGCATCATGTAATTTATGCCGCGGATCTGAATGTGTGCATGATTTCATTTGTTATTCAAGTGGAGTGAGGATTCAAGTGGTGTGTGTGTGTGTTTGTGTCTGTGTGTGGGTACGTGTGTGTGTGTGTGTGTGTGTGTGTGTGTGTGTGTGTAAAACAGAGAAGTCTGCAGGCAGGCGGAGTGATACTATGAGCTTGCATGCAAATCAGGTGTGAGCGCAGATAGTTATGTGTATTTTCCTCCCATTATGCCTGTATGAGTTTATCTGTGTGTGTGTGTGTGTGTGTGTGTGTGTGTGTGTGTGTGTGTGTGTGTGTGCGTGTGTGCATGTCTCTCAGGGGGAGTCAGCATTAGCAATAACAGCAGGTCCTCCCTCTGCTCTGCAGCCAGCCCATCTCATCATGGCCGCCAAGAGTCATCAATAACCCTGCCACAGGCTTCCAGCAGCACTTCACGCACGTCATACACATGGACACCTGCCCCTCATTCCTTAGCCTACGGTAGTGAGGTGTGTGTGAGTGAGATCCTGGGATAGACTCAGTGGGAGTCCTGAGCACATGGAGCCTCTGCTGTGCTGCGTCCCTGCGATACGGAGGATCGCCTCTGTAATTATTATCCATCAAACACGGATTTAAAGCCTCGTCAGGCAACTTTCCATGTTGGCGTGGAGCAGCGAGTGGCAGCCGCCTGAGCCGTTTCCACTTGAATACCCACAAGATGTAAAATAGAGAGGCGGTGATTTGCACATTCTATGTTAAGCACCCTGGTCGGGCAGCGATTGATTTAAAGGGATTAAAGGATCAAAAGCTGGTGGGTACAAACAATGGACTCGATACTAAGATGGACGCCGTGTCCCGGCCTCTGTCCATTAACCAGGGATGATTCCATCTTGCCACATTTGGGGCCAGAACTGAGGCAGAGGAGTCAGGGTTAGGGTTAGAGGAGCTGTCACATGTCACATGTCCTATCTGCTAACATGGTGGAGATAGGATTTACAGCCTATGGTGCAACATGCCACCAGAGGGCGATCTAATTAACCTCAGAAACCACATCTTGTTTATACCTATTAGGGCTAAAGCTAACAGCTGTTTTGATAATTAATTTGATAAATAGATAAAAAGGAAAAAAAAAAATGTCATCATGCTTTTTTTTTTTTATGTGAAAATAAAAATAGAGGAACTACTATATGTGCTGTCCAAAGTGAGCGAACATATGATTTAATTATTGTTTTATTAATTAATCATTTAATTGGTTCAATTATAATCAATTAAATCATCTCCCTACATTAGTAGTCCAGAGCAGCAGTTAAGATAATGGACCTGTCGTCATGGTAACAGTTCATTGGTGTGCACACCTGTCTGAGAGCACGTGAAGACAGATGACTCAGCAGAGAATCATGTGAGGACATGAGACAGAACTCACAGTTGTGAGTGTTGAATGCACACATTGTGCAACTGGGGTGTAGACGAGGAGCAAGGAGTTGCTCATTTCAACTGTGAAAGTGAAAATTATCTTTTTAAGGTAGAGATCAGATTAATTTCTCAGCGGCCGCCTTCATCCACACACAAAACTAACAAGGTGAGTTCTTTTTCATCTGACAGAAAAAAGTCTTTCCAGCGTAATTAGCCTCCTGTGTTAAGACAAAGCAGCAGAGAGAGGAGAGATAAGGCAGGGACAGAGCCGCGCAGTCCTCATTAGAACAAATGAAATTAAAAAAGGCCTTTCGTAATGGAATCATTAGCACTAATGAAAGTGGCGAGGGCCAGTTTCAGATCTGTATAGAAATGAGACAGCACGCATGTTTGGTAAGAGCATGGGGACGAAGCCCGAGTCTCCCGGGTGTGGATCTCCCCTGAGGTTAGGAGCGGCGCCGTGTGCGGCTGCAACAAAGATGGAGGGAAGAGGTAAATCACATGTTTCAAAGAGCCCCTCAGGGAGCGCTGACTCGGGTGATACAGTTAAAGAAAGAAAAAAATAGAAATAAAAAGGCCACTGAGGAGCTGCACGCTCCCTCATTCCTCTTCTCCCTGTCTCACCCATCTGCACCACTGCCATCACTTTAAGCACCACCCTCCTCCTCCCCCAGAAACAGTAAGAAACATACACAGACATATCTTTGATTCACATTAATCCCCGGATCATGTGGCTAATCAGCTCCGATGGGTTTTGATGGACACACAACAACCACGTGAACGTCCTCATTTCTTCTTCTACGCTGTATGTGAAGCAAAGATCTGCATCCACTTTGACACACTCATCTTCCAGCATGTTAGCACAGCCAGGACTGATTTTTACAACTCGGGTGTTATTTGGATGAGTCCAAAAACGTGCAGTGCACATGGTGACCACTCGAGGCAAAAGCAAGTCCTCTTGAATGACACCTGGGCCAACCTGGCATGATCCGGATGCTGCAACAGCATCATCCCAGCTCTACCTGTGCTCCGCCTCTTTGCCCATTGTTTTTGAACGAACCAGGAAGTAGGAGGAGTTAGGTCCCGCCTACCATGAGCCTCATAAGCACTCTGCAGGAACCCGTGAGCGATGTCCATCTAGCCTATGCTCGACACAGTGCGGTGAGGGAGCTTCTGATTCAAGGCGGACAGGATGTAAGGGCCCTTACCAAGGTAACTATGTGATGTTGCTTTTTTATGAGGTTAACAGCTGAGGAAGCCTCTGCTAGCTTCTACACTTTGAACAGCTCTGGTTATTGACCTGTGTTTACAGGCCTGTGAAATCAGCTTCAGACACACAGCTCCAATCCTCCACCTGCCTTTGTACCACAAACCCCGCCTCTTTATTCCACAGTTACAACAAAAACACCACGGTGCACGTCTGCCTCTGTGATTGACATGGGGCCTGTGCCGCAGTTGTGAAGATGTGTTTATCTGGTTTTAAAAGAGCTGCTACAAACACACACACACACACACACACACACACACACACACACACACACACACACACACACACACACACACACACACACACACACACACACACACACATAAAGCAAGGTTTCTCCAGGATGCTCAAGTCAACTTGACTATTTTCACTTCGCTTCTAAAATTAGAATGAAACAAGGTGGACTGAGTAATCTTTAAATAATACATCCGGCATGTGTGTGTGTGTGTGTGTGTGTGTGTGTGTGTGTGTGTGTGTGTGTGTGTGTGTGTGTGTGTGTATGTGTGTGTGAGCCAGATTAATTATTAAGGATGACTATTTATAATCTGTTTTCAGCTCATCATGAGGATGATTATCATTTTAGTGTTTTTTTAACTCACCTGAGTGAGAGAAGAGTGCTCCCAATCTCATTTCCATCCACTGCCATTCATATTCATGTATACGAGAGATGAATTTAAAGGTGCAATGTGTAAAATCTGGAATCAAACTACATATTAAACATGTCACAATTTCTTTCCACTCTGGATTTTCATCTTATATGTCCAACGTCAACGATCAACGAGCAACATGATTATTAGGCAACTTTGTGGAAGCTCGCAAACTATGCAGCATTTAAATAAGACAATAGCAGCACACCTTCAATTCAAAGTAATGTTATTTTTAGATAATTGTTAGATAGATTTTACTTCAAAATACTTTAAACAGTATCAATAGAAGGTCAAAGGTTTAGTAATGTGTTACAGATGAAAAATACCTGCACTTGAAATTCCAACAATAAAGATACATCAAGGTTCCTTCAATCGATATTTACATCCTCAGCTCAAATTCCAAACATTCCCATAATAAGTCATTTGACGTTCCTCGCTCGACTCCTGGTCCTTTTTAAGAAATAGATTTTCTGACCTTTGGCTCGGGCGCCACATTCCTCACATTAACAACGAGACGCTCCCTCGCTCTCGTCTAATGAGGAGGAATCAGGTGATTGATACGCCGCTGTCAGCACCACCACTTCTAATGTGACAGAGACAACGGCTAATTCAATAATGCTGCCTCAGTAAGTGTTTAGTTTGAGTGTGTGTGTGTGTGTGTGTGTGTGTGTGTGTGTGTGTGTGTGTGTGTGTGTGTGTGTGTGTGTGTGTGTGTGTGTGTGTGTGTGTGTGTGGGGTTGGATAAGCTCACTGAGTGACTTTGGGAGACATGTGACTTTGCGCCGTCCTTTGTGGCGTCCGTGGCTGTCAGGGAGAAAACGACAGGCGCTTATCTCCTTCCCTCTGCCGGCTTATCTACTGCTCACCTACACATCAATGGGGAATCAATGGGAAGCCTTCAGTGCCACGTCAATATAACAAATGACCAATTCAAACTAACACTTACTGCCCGCAAAGTGAAGGGGGCGAGCAAGGAAGAAAGGGGGGGGGGAGAGAGAGAGAGAGAGATAGAGAGAGAGAGAGAAAGACCCACTGGCTGCACAGCGAGGAAGAAAAAGGAAAAAGGGTCTTCCCCCAGGGCACATGCACAGAGACAGGTGTGTATGATGGGATGTGAGAGGAAACGCTGTGGGGTGTGATGGAGGGAGGTGGACACCACACTGAGGATAGTCTGTGGACCAGAGGCATCGACAAGTTTATCCCTTAAAAGATGCTTCAGTCGACTGAACCATAAACCCTTGTATGGACAAATACGGTTTAAGTCTTATATTAATTAATAAATTGATTTTACAGTTGCACCAGAGTGGACTGAGTAAACACTAATAATTGAAGTTTTTGAAGGAGAGGATGAGGTGACCTGCAACATGCAACGTCACCACTAGTTGCCACTAAACCCTACAAAGCTCCTGCAAGAAAACATACATTTTATATTATTTTAGAAAAATAAATACACATATCAATGAATTGATAAAAACATAAATTAAACTCAATAAATAAAAATACAATATTTGGTAAAGAAAACATGGTGTTGTTGGATTTAATAAATTGATCAGTTAATTAATAAATACATTATACATAAAAATCATAAAAATGATTTTTTTAAAGAAAATGTTTCTAAATAAACAAATGAATAATAAAAAAATCTACTTAATTAAAAAAAGAAAACATTGATTTGAAACTGTCAGCTGTGACCTCACATCTGCTTTGAGTGTAAATATCAGCTATAGTAACATAAATAACATCCCTTATTTATGAAATCTATACATCATACATGGTCACAGTCCATGTGACCATGTATCATCTAATGTATTCATTTATTTTGCGGCATTATGAAAAAAAACTGTGTGACCTGAATCATTCCTGCAGATGTGACACAGTCTGAGTGGTGGAGGAGAAAGGGTGGATTGGTGCAATCATCGGAGTTTTTCCTCTCTGCTCCGTCGTCGCAGCATTGAGCCACAGACGTGAGTCAGAGGCAGAGGATTCACTGGCCAAAGCAGTTTCACACAAATGTCACGGCCCCACAGGGCCAGACAATTTCCAGGAACCTCCCCAATGAAACCTGCCCTTCATTATTATATCCCTCCATCCTTCCTTCCATCATTCCTCCATCTTTTTTGCTCTGCTTCTCTTTCACGGATTTACTTTCTTTCTTTCAGGAGAGGAGCTGTCAGAAATTGCAGCGTTCGATCCGTCTCGCCCCCCCCCCCCCCCCCCGCCCCCCGACCACCACGCTCCGTCCCGCCCCCCCCCCCCCTCCCGCCCCCCGACCACCACCATATCATTCTTTCCTTTAAAGTGTCAGACAGACAAAGTCAGGCAGCATCACAATTGACCTTCTGTGTCACTGAGAGAATGCTAGTCATGGGGACGACTCCAGCTGAGAGCTCAATCAATGCTAAAACCTAGGAATCAGAAAATGGGGAGTGGCTTCATCTTCTTCTTCTTCTTCTTCCCCTATATCCGAGGTTATCTGCAAAACTTTGCATTTTAAGAAACTGCATTTCTCCTACGACTATTTCCCAAGTGAAATTGATGGTTCAACTTTAAATGGTAGAATTAAAGTCCTTGAAGAGGCCGACAGTCTGATGATGGCGGGTCTGAGGTAGGAAGGAAATAACCAGAATTACACTCTGTGCTCTCTCCCTGTGCTTGATACATTCCATCAAGATATAGAAATTATTTTTAGGAAATAATAATCGCAAAGAAATCTGCACCAAAGTTCCCTTAACTATTCCACATCCTTCCCTCCACGCAGTCAGTTGCAATGCCTCAGTTAGATAATCACATCAAACAAGTCTCGTCAATGTACTTCCATGCAAACTGCACTGAGATGTACTATAAGGAATAGCATCTGATTAGCTTAGCATAGCACAACCACTAGAGAAAAGGAAGGAGCAGAAAGGTCAACCACGCTCATGTGTTTGATCTCTAACAAGCAGCAACTGACAGATAAGTTCAATATAGAAGTGGAAAAAGCTGCAGTTCACAGAGTGGCCACTTGAGACTGAGTGTTAAAATGATACATTCTTGAGTTTCAGATGCAGAATTGTAACAAAAAATTACAAAAGCATGTTTCATTGACATTATGCAAAGCTAGCATGACTTCACTTGTCTGTTGCCGGGTAACCCTCATCAGCTGATTAACAATAGATGGCTTGTTGAGGAGCAGCATGACTCAAACTCATGGCAGACTCAGGGGTCAGATTTAGGATTGTTCATTAATTTCAGGGTTGTTTGTTCCAGCCTGCGGCTCATTCTGCCGCCTCATGATCAAACAGAGACCACGACACTGAAGTCCACATGTTCTCTAACAACAGAAATCACAAGGTCGAAGAAAGTCATGCATCCTGCAGACATTCGCCGCCGGCGGGGGACAACCTTTCATCTCGGCCTTGTCTCATCGCTCCCTCCCTCCTGACTTTAATATCAATGAGGTCACATGACAAAAGAAGAAAAATCCCTCTGTCACATGAGCTCTTAAGAAAACACAGATAAGAAAGAAAGCAGTGAAAAGTGCTGCAGTTAAACCACTTCTTCAAATTACCCCCCTGATTGCAGATACCTGGAAAAGGCTTTTAATACATGTGCAGCCAGTTTGAGCTGGATGACGATGGTTCTGTATGTGGCTGTGAGACAGGAGGCTCTCAGGGCAGTAATGTGCAGTGTTTGAGGAACAGGGAGGAGGAAACGACAGGAAGTCAATTGTGGGTCGGTACGACTCTGCCCTTAGAAACTATTAACTCTGTCTGGCAGATTGAGGAAATCATGACTCATCTTATTCGAGTTTGTTTCTGGAGTTTGTTTCATATTATGATCAAATGTGTCGTTCTATAAGACTGGAGCGCCGTATTTAGCAGCAACCTGCAACTTCACGACTGGAAGCACTGTGAGGGACTGCATCTTGGACTAGCTGCACTAGTGCAATGATCAATCATTCACTCATTCATTCATTCGTTGACATGCATCCTAAAGCTCTCCAAACGGCAAATTAATCAGTCGCCTGTCACTGCTCAGCAGGCACATAACAGCAAGCAGCTGTGTGTAATCTATAGTCCTCATGCTGTTTTTCTGTGATGCAGACAAACAGCATGAAAAGTAAACAACAGCAAACAACACGAGCACAAACACTCAAATGTACTAAAAGAGCGACAGCGTCTGTGAGAGAAACCTCAGATCACGAGCTGTTTGCTAAACAAACACATGCACTGAATCCTGAGAATCCTTGCTGATTGTGTTTGTCCACAGGTGATTAAATATTCATCATGACACACAGGTGCCAGAACAGGTCCCGCTCTCCAGTGAGAGCACCCCCCTGTGGACGGGGGGAGAGGCACAAGAACACATCTTCACACATCTGTCACACCTGAACCCCATCTGTTTTCTACAGCAAGTGATGCACAATCAGCCGTGTGAGCGCCAGTCTCGCTAGGTGTGTGTGTGTGTGTGTGTGTGTGTGTGTGTGTGTGTGTGTGTGTGGGGTGAAGTTGTGGTTTGGGTTGTTGATTTGTTTTGGGTGAGGGTT
>JAFBJT010004519.1:88370-99777 GCA_016785325.1 Chascanopsetta lugubris | reverse complement strand
CTCCAGCTGTGTTTGGGGGGGATTGTGTGTGTGTGTGTGTGTGTGTGTGTGTGTGTGTGTGTGTGTGTGCCTACATGATCTGAACCCTTGAACATTACAGACACTGATAAGTACTCTTTTTCCACCCCAACGTGTTTTCATATATACCCAGTCAGTGATATAATCCTATAATCTTAAAGGTACAGTATGCAGGATCTGTAGGCTTGTGTTGTTGCAAATGCACCAATCAAAGTTAGCCCCGCCTCTTCTGACCAGCTGTAGCTATAGAGCTTTGTGTGTGCACAACCCACACTGTTTGCCACACTAGGAAAGGATAGTATTTTCTTGTCAAATTCTTCATACTATACCTTTAATTCTTCATTCTTTACCTGTAAGTCTTCATACTATACCTTCAATTTTTCATACTATACCTTTAATTCTTCATCCTGTACCTTTAATTTTTCATACTGTACTTTTTAATTCTTCATACTGTACCTTTAATTCTTCATACTGTACCTTTAATTCTTCATACTGTACCTTTAATTCTTCATTCTATACCTTTAATTCTTCATACTATACCTTCAATTTTTCATACTATACCTTTAAGTTGATCGCACCACTTCTCCATCACGGCCCTCTTTGATAGGACAGAATCTAACCCCTCCCTCTCTGTCATCAGGTGACCTCTGCGACGAGGTGGTTGACCCCTGTCTCCATGGTTTCGACCCCTGTCAGCACGACTCAAAGTGCGTCCACGTCGGCCGCGCTTACAGGTGAGTGACGGCTCCGCGGGAGGCGGCGTCCCGAAAGGGTCAGAGGTCACGCGGTCGCCAGTGACAACAAAGTGACAGGGGCCGTCGGGTCAAAGTGGGGTCTTTTTTGGTAACCAGAGTGAATCAGAGTGATCCATTTGACACAAACCACATTCAGCGTGTACACGTATAGAAATAACACGGCACCGTGCACGTTATTAACATCTGCTCCACTTCTATATTGAGGTTAAGTAAACTATTTATTGCCCAACTTTTTATTTGTCTATTGTTTTAGCCTCTGGAACATTTTGTCCCCAGACACTCACTTTCAGATCCAAACGTATCTGGTGTCTGTCAGACCACCGTCTTAGTCTTGGATTCGATTTCATGAATAAATCAATTATATCATTTCCAAAATTCCGTGTAAGGGCATGGAGCGTTCATAGAGATGGATGTAGCACCCGAGTGCCTAACTCCTCCCACTTCCTGGTTCATCCAGAAACGGCCAAAGAGGCGGCGCACTGGTATGAGCAGGGGGCGGGCCCATGGTGCTGTCGCAGCATCCGCAGAATGTGCCACTTCAGCTCAGGTGTCAATCAGGAAGCCACGCCCCTTAATTTTGCACAGTTTCAAACCTCCGTAGAATAAAATGAAGTGAGTAAAAAAAATAAAAAAATAAAAAAATTAACCCACCGTGAAATATTCACAGGAAGAAACGTGACTGAAAACTGTCGTTTGTACCAGGCTTCAAATTTGTTTAATTCTCATCTTAACTTTTTTTTAACCATTTGAACATGGGAGTCTATGGGGATTGACTCGCTTTTGGGGGCAGCCTCAAGTGGCCACCCTGTGAACTGCAGGTTTTACGCCCCACTTCTATATTGGCCTCATCCGTCGCCTCTTGTGTAAGAGAGCTGCTACATTCGTGTCACAGAACACACGGGCTGTAGAACGGGCCTCTTTTCAAAACCTGTCCGTCACACTCAGCCGAGTCCCGCTCTGCCGCCTCTGCGTAGGTGCGACTGTCTGCCAGGATACGTGGGCCAACACTGCGAGCAGGATTACAACGACTGTCTGGAGAACAAGTGTCAACACGGAGCCGAGTGTGTCGACGCCGTCAACGGCTACACCTGCGTCTGCAAGGAGGGCTTCAGGTGAGAGTGGCCGCGACCGATCGCAATCACCCAGGATCTCGGCGGCGCCGAGGCACAGATGGTGCTCGGCCGTCACACCCTTGACTGTCCGGAAGCTTCCGTGCACGAATGCGCGCGCGGCTAATCGCCGCCGAAGCTGTCGGAGACAAAGTCACCGCAGCGGAAGAAGAGACAGAGGGAAACGTGAATTAGTTCAATTGGAGACAGAAACCAGATGAGGGATTGTGCGTGAGATTAGATTGGATTCAAAGATGAGTCAGTCTAATATAGATACTGCAGAGTGTCTCTTATGGAACGATGTGTATTGACATATTCAATCTGAGTAGATTGTAAAATGCTTTTAATGCTGTATTTCGAAAAGGGCAACGTATATTTGCCGACACACGTCGCAATATTTATGTCAATATATCTTAAACGTGAGATTTATTAAACATTTCATCAGGAAATAACCATAAAATAATCCATTTTACAATATTTTAGAGCAGCAAATGTATTATATATCGATAATATATGTATATTGTCCAAATTTCTAATTTGAACCTGTCACATCGACTGTAATATTCTATCATAAGGTGAAACATTGCAATTCTGCAGCTAAATTGATGAAGAAAATTCAAAACCTAGTATACGTTGGATTTTATACTCCTGTTTTATACTCCTGTGTGTGTGTGTGTGTGTGTGTGTGTGTGTGTGTGTGTGTGTGTATAGATACAGTACATATTAAACACAATGCCTGGTCGTGCTGAAAAACACATTTTAGTCGTAGCGCCCGTTCGAATTTGTCTTCAAACGCTCTGTGGGTGCAGCATAAGTCAGATCACACGAAGCCTTTTAGCCTCCATGTATAAATGAGTGATCTTGTGTCGACCCTCCTCCCTCAGCGGCCTGTTCTGCGAGAACCCTCCACCAATGATCTTGCTGCAGACCAGCCCCTGCGACCAATCAGACTGCCAGAACAGCGCTCAGTGCGTGCTGGTTGCCGGGGAGCCCGTCTGCCGCTGCGTGCCCGGTTTCTACGGCAGCAAATGTGACAAGATGGCCACCGCTCACTTCCTGGGCCGCGATGGATACGTGGAGCTGCCTGGAGCGAAGCTCCGCCCCTCTGCGCACATATCATTACAGGTACGCTGTGTTTGTTTTCAAGTGTAAAGCACCTCAATATCTTGCTTTCATGAAGTCCTCACACACACACACACACACACACACACACACACACACACTCACACACACACACACATACTAATCCAGATTCTGCTGCACAACATGAAAAATAATTGCAGCCTGTTTAAAATAGATTTACAAGTCGCTCCATTCAAGCCAGTAGAGTTGCACTTGCATCTTGGTGCCGACTAAGCAAAGCAAACATCGACCATACCTTCCATTTCCATGTTACACACACACACACACACACACACACACACACACACACGCCTCACACAGACCATGCATTTTGGACACCTGGGAGCCGTGTCCCTAATGGAGACATATTTCTCTCCTGTTTGGAAATGAAAAAGTAAGTGGGTGAAAGAGAAACAGGAAAAGGAGGGCAGGCTAATTGATATTTACCACCTGTTTGGACCTGTGTGTGTGTGTGAGTGTGTGTGTGTGTGTGTTGTGTTTGTGTGTGTGTGTGTCTGCGCTCCTGCCAGGACCTTTCAATGTCAGTGCCAAGGCTGTTAAAACTCCACCAAGAGGCCCTGAGTCAGAGGCTCGAGAGAGAAAATGAAAAAAAAAAAATTCAAAGGGCCACAGCACTTCATAAATCACTGTATGTTTTTAAACACTTTGTTTTCCCTCTCGTCTTTTTCCCCGTGTTCGTTCCATCTTCTCCCTCTATTCTCTCTCTCTCTCTCTCTCTCTCTCTCTCTCTCTCTCTTCTGTTTTCTCCCCCCCCCCTCTCTTCTTCTTCTTCTTCTTCTTCTTCTTCCTCCTCCTCCTCTCTCCAGCAGCTTGTTAGGAGGTGTTGACTTGGCCATGCTCCACCGAAGCCCGAGTGTTAAGTGCTCGGCCCCTTGGCCCCGTTTCCACTCGCTAGTTAGCTAGCTCTTAGCGGCGCACACGAGCAAGTGTGACATGTCAAGCGCGGCTGCATGGCGAGGGAGGGGCCGCTCGACCTTGTTTTGGGAGGCATTTACATTTTTCCTCCTGGTTTTTTTTATTTTTTTTATTTTTTTTATTTTTTCCCCTGCAAGTTTGATGGTGAGACACCATCTTGAAGCCGGCGGCGTCGCAGGCTGGCAAAATGTGAGGTGTGACCATCGGTGCGGATCACCGCCACGCTAAGAAAGCAGTGGAACAGAGCCGTAGACACAACATGGCACCAGAGCTTTATTAAAGCCTCTGCAACAAGCTGCTTTCTCTTATATGTTAAAATAGTCACGGGGAAAAAAAGGAAAACTGTGGAATCTGCCCTCAGGCTTTTATGTCACAGGGATTTATATTTCTGGATGTTGAGGAGGTGCTGAATGTAAAAATGTAAACATCAGGAAACAGTGCTTCAGATCACATGTGCCCAAAGTATGATGTTGCATTTTGTCAAAATGGCCGAAAAGATGCTGAGATGTTGGTTTGTTGACCTGCACTTACTATGCCGGGACACTAGGGGGAGCCCTTGTCCATTTGGTCAGTTGGAGAGGAGAAGAGGAGGAGTAGAGAATGTGTGTGTGTGTGTATGTGTGTGTGTGTGTGTGTCTGGTTTGATGTGAGAGGTTGATGTTGCAGCGTTATGCCATGATTTTATTTAAAGGTACAGTGTGTACGATTCGGTGACATCTACTGGTGAAGTTGCAATTTTTTACCCATCACCTCCCCCCTCCCCCCCTGGGCGTGCGGGAAAACCTATGGTTGCCGTTTGTTTTCATTAAAGCTCAAAAGACGTTCAGTACGTCCACTCTGGGCTATTGTAAAAACATGGCGGCCCCCATAGAGAGGAGCCGCTCCTGTTGCAAAGAGCCATTAAAGGGCAGGGTAGTGTAAAAAGCAGGTCAGACATTGAGGTGACTATACAATCGTTTTGTCATTTTCATGTCTACCGGTAGAAGTGACAGAAATGGACCGAAATCCTACGCGCTGCACCTTTAAAGTTGAATTTTGCAGCACTGTGAATGCGTTGCAGAACTAACGCAACAGTAGAAATGGAAGACGAAAAGGTTGATGAGTGTCTCACTGTATGTTTCCAGGTGGCCACGGATAAAGACAACGGTGTCCTGCTGTATAAGGAGGACCACGACCCTCTGGCACTGGAACTCTACCAGGGACACATACGACTCGTCTACGACATCGCCAACTACCCACCCACCACTGTCTACAGGTGGGACACACACACACACACACACACACACACACACACACACACACACACAGCTGAAATGAATCATAGAGACGTTGACGCTAGAAAACGACACAAAACATCAAAGAGTTTAAGACTCAGGTTAAAGATCTCAAAGAGGTTTGACTCATGCTCATTCAACACGTATTTGGAATTGAATATTTATTTTTGTTGAATGATGTGACTGCAGTGTTTGGATTTTACTCCACTCGAGTATTTCGTAGCCTCACAGTCACCCATGGTACTTCAGAATACATACACACACACACACACACACACACACACACACACACACACAGGGTCCATGGATCACAGGTTACTTTATACATTTCCTCACAGACATTTCAATTGAAGTTGAATTCAACACGAATCTACCAAGGGATTTCTTTGAGACACACACACACACACACACAATCTCCCTCACACACACACACACACACACACACACACGCAGATCCATATCCGAGAGTTTCCCTTGACAAACAAACATGAACTTCCTTTACAATCCATACCAGACTGTTGTGTCCTTGACAGAACCCACTAAAAGTCAAACACTGGAAACAAAGCGTCAGTGTGAAGCTCACGTATTAAACTCTATCACAAACCAAACAACCCTCACCGTTCCATACCAGCGGCTTTTACATTGTGAGCTACGGAAAGACTAATCGCTTCATGATGAGGTTTTCAGCCGCTCCCTCCTTCCAGCCCCTCGTGCTTTTAAAGCAGTGTATGCGTGTGTGGCGATTTACATACAGACAGAGACGAAGCAACGAAACGTAGAACAATGACGAGACAAAAATGTGGGTCAACAGAAAGAACAGCGTGGAGCTCGCGGACGAGGCACAGCGTCAAAGTTGTGTTCCCTTCGAATACGAGGCAGAGTTTAAAGGTGCACAGGTCGCAACTAAAAGTCAAACGTACATCCCGTCCAACTACCTGTGCGCTTTCATAGCGAGTCGTTCCTCGATGTAGCAGTTTGATCCGGATACCCTTCATTATACAGAACATCACCCTCCAGTCAAGAACACAACAAAGCAAATAACCAAACAAAGCAATCCCAAAAAAAAAATGTCTTTAATTAAGCTGCAACCTTTTAGTCCGACCATGCAGAGCAAACAAAGCGCCGTTAGTTTTCCCAAACACTTTTGGTTTCATGTGCTTGTCGATACACAGAAAACAAAATCCAAGAAAATACGACTCTGAAAACCCGCCTTTGTGGTTTAAACCAGTGCTTCTCAACTGGTCTGGGTCACGACCCACTCACCCGCTCTTGGGTCACGACCCACCGGTTGAAAACCGCTGGTTTAAAACATTGTTAAGGAAAACGCTGAGAAACTTTAAGCCGAGAGACGACAAAGCATCCAAGCGGTGAAGCCGTCACCACGTCGAAAATCATCCACGCATCCCACGCAGTCCGTGTGTCTCTCTGAGAATGAGATGAATACGCTCGTGCGCAAATCAGGCCGTTAGAGAGGGGGGCTTCGGATTCATGAGCCGGAGGGGTCACGGACTCGTCTCCGCTCGTAAAGGAGCAGCGCCTCTCATATCTCCGTCCAACACACCTCACAAAGCACCGTCGTCTCCAGCGGAATGTCTTCGCGGCGCGCGGCTGGGGGGGCGCCCGCCGCCCTTCTGCTCGTACGTCGGATCTCAGTGTGAAAGCTCATCGACTCGGCGCTGTTATGGTGAATCGTGCACCACTGGCCGATGGGTGGGACTGATGGAGGCCGAGAGACGAAGGGAGGGAGATGGGGGAGTGAAAACTACAAAGAGAAGCTGGTGGAAGCAGACGACAAGAGGGATGGTGCCCGTGTTCATCTTTGTCTGCTGGTGATTGGCTCTTATTGATTCCGTCTGCCCCTCTGTCTGGCAGGGAGGCGGGGACGTGATGGGGGTGGGGGTGGGGGTGGGGGGGGGTGGGGGGGGACATATCTAATCCAAAACTGCTGTGATACAATGTTCGATCACGTGACGTCTCAAGGGACTTTGGGTTTGAAATGCAAACACAGACGATGGCGCATTTCAATGGCCTCGGCGCCGCCGTGGACTGTACATGAAGGTGGTTGTGGCGTGCGTGACGTCACACAGTGCTAATGAGGCTCGTGGCGGGCGGCTCGCTTGTCGGCCATCTTGCCGATGCCCAACTCCTCCCACTTCCTGGTTCATCCAAAAACGGGCAAAGAGGCGGAGCACAGGTAGAGAGCTGGGGTGCCGTCGCAGCATCCACCGAAAAGTGACAGGTCGGCCCAGGTGTCACTCAAGAGGCCACGCCCCTTATCATGCACAATAATTGACCTCGATAGTACAAACCGGAGAACGTGTGACTGATTGAGACCAAAACCGTAGTTTGTAAAAGACCTCTAAAGTTCTTCATTTGAACATGGGAGTCAATGGTGATTGGCAGCCTCAAGTGGCCACCCGGTGAACTGCAGGTTTTTTCCACCTCTGTATTGGACTAAGACCCGGAGGTTGCCGCTTGGGTACCAGGCGTATATGTGTGATGCGCTGGCTGACCCCCCCCCCCCCCCCCCCCCCCCTGTGCAGGGGAAACCTGCACATAAAGCATCAAATACAGTTTGTACAGTACATCGATGCTATACTAAAAAAAAAAAAAAAAAAAATCTTTAGAGTTTTATTGCACGAGGCAGCGAGAGGGCAACGGCGTGCCAGTCCAAACACAACTCAAGTTTCCAGAGGTTCTCACACGGGCAGAGAGTGGAAGGTGTTTAAGGCTGATGGAAAAATCACTTCCATGAGGGCGTCCCACGCCGAGAGGAACGGAATAAAAACTTCAACCTGTAAAAGCACAAATATTAATTGCAACAGGAAGCAGCCAAGTTCGAAGTGTAACCACATTTGGTGCCAGTTGCCGTGAAACACCGGCTTCAACAATACCATGGCATGAGCTCATCCTGACCGCTGACTCATTGCAATGGCCAAGGTATGGGAGTATATTTTACTGTGCCATATAAATATTGGATATGATCTTTTTTTTAACTTTTTTTTGTTTTTTTTTTAAACACTATCACAGAATTCGACGCGGCAACGGCAGCTGCAAACGAAGGAAGCGAGGAGCGGACGAGACACATGTTAGTGTAATTGACTGAATTAAGGAGGCGAGGGCGGAGAGAGAGGAAGGTGGAGCAACCGGCGGGGGGAAGAGTTTATTTCTTTTTCTCTCTCTCTCTCTCTCTTTTATTCCGTCCATACATTTCACTCGGTGATGCTGTTTGAATGTGATGGCTGGTTTTGTGGTTTTTGGCTGCGCGCTCTCTCTCTCTCTCTCTCTCGCTCTCTCTCTCTCTCTCTCTCTCTCTCTCTCTCTCTCTCTTCCCTCG
This sequence comes from Chascanopsetta lugubris, assembly GCA_016785325.1. Lineage (NCBI taxonomy): Eukaryota > Metazoa > Chordata > Actinopteri > Pleuronectiformes > Bothidae > Chascanopsetta > Chascanopsetta lugubris. The sequence continues at coordinate 91,226 of JAFBJT010004519.1, read as the reverse complement.
TCCCCGCGGACCCAGACAAGGTCGCAGGCGTACGAGGGGGGTAACTCTGAGCCTTGCTGCATCTGAAGAAGAAGAAGAAGATGATGATGATGATGATGATGATGATGATGATGTGCAGTCCGCTCGTAACAGATTTTGACTGTAGGATTAGGACCCGGCCTCATGTTACAAATTCTGCCAGTAGCAGAGGAAGAAGACAAATGGAGCCACAGTTTAGTGTGTCAAGGCTGAGGCTGCGTCTGCTGCAGATGTTTCACTTATGATTCATGGGTTTGTGTGGACTCAGAAAAATGTAGTTTTAAAAGTCACACCTGAGGGGAAATGGACCTCTGAGCATAGTTCAAGTGTGTCTGCGTGATATTGCTCTATATTGCGCTTCAGCGCTTCTCTATCATGCTTTTATTTTGAAATATACACATTTACACACGTCCATTGGGTTGAATTCACTTGAATTCGCTTTTCATTTTGCGATGGCCCCGTCTGCTGCCGTGGAGGAGGTGGAGGTGCAGCTTTGACGTCAGGGAGTTATTGAAGTACAGTGGCTCCGCGTTTTCCGAACTTCACATGTGGTCCGTCTTTATATCAGCCAGAGGTTCAACAGACTGTCTAAACATTCACTGGCTCTACACAGTCATAGTACAATAAACGTATTCCGAGTTGGTTGCTGTCATAGAAGTGGACTTTGTTCCGTAGCCTCTCCAGCAGAATCAGATATTATGCAACAAGTCGAATGCATCTATAAGCAGCGGTCATGCAGCTCGGCGTAGCTTCGCGTTCTGTTCTCTTGACCTCTCATGAACCCACGCTAACAATCAGCAGGGTGGTTACGAAGCTCCGCTGACGTGTTGAGCCGCGTGTAGGTGCGAGTCTTCTCTGTACTTCCCCCTCAGGGGGGCTGCAGCTCAGGCTCAGCTGGTGGAGGCACAGCCCCCGGAGCTGGCACACAACAGGAGCGGCTCGCTGCAACTCCAGCGGGGCAGATGTACACCACTACATCATCTGCATAGAGAGACAGTTTAATGGCTCGTATAAAAACAACCGCCGCCCTGTCTGGTCCGCGCAATGTGCTGCCGGGCTTTTCGTAGCCTGTGCACCTCTGCTGCGGCTCTGCTCGTTCGATTGTGTTTCCTCTCGTAAATTAGGTTCGTTAGTTAGCCGCAGTATGTGTGGAAACCCCATTTAGGCCAATTAAGACCGTAAGTCAGGGGTGTCAAACTCATGCACGGCGCAATTGTGGGCGGGGCCAGTAAAATCATAGCATAAAAACCTATAAACGATGACGGGTTTCCCCTTTGTTCTAGTGCAAAAAAGTGCAGGGTGTTGTGTGCGGCCCCCGGTGGACAAATTTGAAATAGCAGTTACTTCTTTTATGAACTTATACATATATTATAAATTGTAGTTAATGTCTGCACTTTGCTAATTCATCTCGCGGGCCCTGATTGGACCCTCAGGTGGGCCGGTTTTTGCCCAGGAGCCGCATGTTTGACACCCTAGCATCAAGTGGATCGTTAGCAGTGGTCCCAACATATGACACGTGGTGATAGGCAACAGGAAGTAATGGTTTTAGAGGGAAGACGGATAGAATGATGGAATGGAAATTATGGGGTGGCCCACATGAGGAGGGGTGGAGGTGTAGGTTTAACAGAGTGAGCGAGGAGAGGCAGTCGGGATCTAGGGATGCTGGATGGATTCACAGAGGAATGGCCAGAGAGGCCGATATGGATGAACCGAGGACATGGACGAAGAAGCGGACAACACGACGAAGAGATAAACCGGGTAGACTGGGTTCGCCCGCCAGACGAGGAACAGGAGGGGTGAGACAGATGGACAGGAGCCGGCAGAGTGATATAGAGTGAAAGGACCATGGATGGATGCGAGAGGAGCGAGGGATGACAGAGGGATGGAGTAAAAGAGGGGCTGAGAACAGAAGGGAAAAGTAAACCACAGAGTGAGTCAGGGAATTATCTCTGTCCGGTCTTGTTAACTTGACACGGGCCACGCCTGGTGGGTTGGCGGGGGGGTGTGGGGGGTGGGGGGAGGGGGGGGGGGGGGGGGGGGGGGGGGGGGGGGGGGGGGGGGGGGGGGGGGGGTGTTGACGAAAAGAAAGTGTAAAAGACGGACAGATTAAAGGTGCAGTGAGTTCGATTTTCGGTCCGTTTTTGCCTCATCCTTTTGTAGGACCTACAATTTACAAACCTTACCCTGGAATGAGCCCATTAATGTATCTTTACATCTGGAGTGGGTCCACCCAACGGCGGCTGCCATGTTTTTACAGTAGCCCAGAGTGGACCTAGTACCTTGAGCTTTAATGACAACTGAAGTCGACCATAGGTTCCCCTGCATGCTCCGAAGAGTGAGGGTGAGGTGATGGATACAATATGCAACTTCACCGCTAGGGGTCACCAAATCGTACACACTGCACCTTTAAGCTTGGAGAGGAAGGATGGAACTGGCACCGGAGGACACAAGCAGAGACAAGGGGACAAAGTCTGGGACTGTCCTAAGAATTGAGCAACACAGAGGTCCATAAAGTCCCAGTCTGGGTGCTTCAGTAAGTAAACAGCGTGTGTGTGTGTGTGTGGTTTCACATCAGCAGTCTGGAAGAGGACGAGGCCCCGCCGCTCATTTCACCACAAGCCTCAATGTGCCATCGTTTGATTGCATGAGTCTCAGCCTTTTCTTATCTGTCCTCATTTGGAAGGTGCATCTGTAAACTGACTCCAACCACATGGCCCCGGCAGTTCACGAGCGCAGCCCCCCCCCCCCCCCCCCTCCCCCCCCCCCCCCCCCCCTTCCCCCCTTTTTTTTTTTGTCCTCTTCTGCCCTTTTCACCTTTGTTTTTTTTTTTCTTTTCTC
>JAFBJT010004519.1:5160-43968 GCA_016785325.1 Chascanopsetta lugubris | reverse complement strand
ATAATAATAATAATAATAATAATAATAATAATAATAATAATAATAATAATAATAATAATAATAATAATAATAATAATAATAATAATAATGATCTGGTCTGACATCTTGTGGACATTATCATAATGCAGTACTTACCACTTGTACATTTAGATGCACAGTGACAGGGATTTAGGGACATCTAGTGGTGAATACACAGCATACATTCAAATGTCTTTTAGATTTCACCGATACAATATATTATTCAAGTTTTGAGATTTTTGTTTCATGTTTTTTAGTGAATGACATCATCAGACGGGACCAGAGGGGCCACAATGGGGACTGAGCCTGGAAACCTGCTGCTGTCTTAGTGTCCATGCATTCAAAGTTCATACAGGCCACATAATAAAAAAGATACAATATGTATGTATCTTGTATGACAGGAAATATGAACTTGTATGATTCCATAATAAGAAGCAGACATGTTAACAGGTTGTACAATTGTTGTTCAATAAGAAGCTGATATGTAGATCGCACCAAAATATTTTTGTTAAACATGAAAAGACAGTGGCACACTGAATTAACATGCTCATTGTCAACAAAAAAAAAGCAATATGTTACTTAAAAGTTCAATGTAAAGGATTTATTGCCATCTGGTGGTGAAGCTACACTCTGTGGTCAACTGAATGCTCTGAAAAATAGTCCTTAGCAAAGTGATGAATATGCTAATTGATACAAAGTTAGGATTGTTATTTCCTCTGAGAATCATTTCAAGTTCTTGCACAACTCATACCCTTTAGAGGTTCATGTTCCATACCCTGTTTGCAATGTATCTATATTTTTAAGTTTCTCTCTGTTCACATCTAATAATAATGCTAATTGTGTGAATATTTATAATAAATGTGTTTTTATAACATAAATAAAAGATTTCCTCATTTAATGTCTGTTTGTTTTTGTGATACAAAATGTACCATTATCAAAGACATTTAAGTACGTTCAGTTCAAACACAAACCTTTTTAAGATTACGTCCTAATTAGGTTGTTGTAAAGCCATGAAAAAGTCTATGTCCTCAAGGTCCAATGAGAAACAGTAGGGGGCGACATTTTCAAATCGATGATTTGCCGGATGGGAAGTGATTCCTGACATCACTTCCGTAAAGCGGAAGTGTTTTCCTCCACCGTTGAAAACAAAAGCGGTGTCTTTCAGAATAGATATTTCTACAACTGTACGTTTCTGTCTAGACTTCGAAGGCAGAGTTTTCTGTAACGAAGAGGAAGAGTCACATTTCCCCGCTGCAGGTAAGATTTTCCTCCCTCACGTAAACAAAAGATGGCGACGCCGTGTCAGCGCTCAGCTCTGCTCCACGTATCATGAAGAATCCCGATGGTGTTGATGTCGTCGCAGTGTTTTACTCAGTCATTATTTGCGTGTATTTTGATTCTAAAATGATACGTTGTCTTGTATTTCCTTGTACAACTGATGGTATTGAGACAGATAGAATCAAGGTTTCCGAGTTATAACATATGCAGGCTTAGCAATGGTATATGTATATATAGCTGTATTTACCACTGTGCAGGCAGATCGATGATCAAATATAGCTCGTTGGCCCGATCAGCTACTGATAATGAGTGTCACTGTTAGTTCTGATAAAACACATGACTGGTCTATCAACAGAATTAAGTATTCAGAAGTAACCTTGTGGATAAAATGGTTATCATCTCGCGATTGTATACACTATATTAAAGTAACAACTCATACATGAACTTGGTAGTTTGCAAATTAATCTACATTTAAAGATTGAATCAAGTTAACACAGTATGTTATAACTGGAAATAGTCCACAAACAATTACATTCACAAAATAAACAGTTAAATGAAGTGATATAGGTTTGTTGTATTGACAGACAACTTCCTTTTAACCACATATAATAAGTAAACATGTTAAAAAAATACATTTGGGGAGAACTTTCTCGAAACTGTCATTATTTGATTAAAAAAAATAGTCTGCAGATTAATCTGTTGCTAGAATAGTTAGAACATTGAATCAGGTAGATATGCTACGCTTTAGCACCCCCTTCAGCCTAAGCTTTGCCCTCCTGTCATTGACATTGTGATCCTGTTGCTCCCACAGACTGTGACAACACACCACATCAAACATCCTCACTCCGGCAGCATCATGTCCGCTGACCTGGACCTGTCCCCCCCAGAGGTCCCTGAGCCCACCTTAATGGAGAGCTTGCTGCGCTATGGCCTGTTCCTGGGGGCCATCTTCCAACTCATCTGCATCTTGGCCATCTTCCTCCCCACGCCCAAGGGCCATGAACAGGTGAGGCAGAGAGGGAGAGGAGCATGTCTTGTAATGAACTGTGCTCCTCATTGGAAGAGCATTTTCCCTGCAATGTTGTGTAGTGACACAGTGTTTAGGTGAAATGATGTCTACTGGCATAAACTCCATATCTTATGATTTTATTATACATTTTTATCATTGTGTTATTACCTGTATGTGCAACTTGTTTTGTTTTTTTCCCCATTACCCAAGAACCAGCCCTTGATATTCATATCAGGAGCAGTTCCACTCTGATGGTGGCCAATTTGCCCCATCATGTTTTTACAGCCGGCCAGAATTAGAGATTTAACAGCATATGAGTTTTTAATGATAGTTGAAGGCGACCATAGGTTCTCTGTAGTAATTCCTGGAGGTGGAGGGTGAGCTAAGGTGAGGAGCATTCAGTTGCAAACATGCAGTTTTACCAGTTGATGTTACTAAAACTCTACACACAGTAGATTTTAAATGTATGGGAATAGAATCGATATTAAAACAGACCTTTTAAAAAATCTAGTTTGAGTTTGAATCTAGTTTATCAAGCATTTTCTCCACATAAAAGATTGAATCAGTAGTTTACTGGATTAAGAGAAACTAATATTAAAACTGTCTTGTAGATTATTACCATTCTTTCTCTCCGTCATGTGACGTTATCCAGTAATGCTGTTTCTGAATATCTTATTCTCGAGTGTCCATGAAGACAAAGCCAACAAGGGTTACATTCTCTATCATACGGTAACCGCTGTCAGTTGGGATTATTTATAGACGAGAGCAATTCATTTTGCTGTCTAATTATTCTATTCTGAGCCGCCGTCATCAGATGTGCTGATTATTTTCCACAGTATGTTGCCGTCTCATTCTTTACAGCTTCTGTCGCTGACATTCCTCCCTGTTAGAAAAAAGATAGCAATCACAGAAGCAGTGCTGACAGAGGGGAAAGTGCTGGAATTTCTTTGGTGTGCATCCAAAAACTTCCATTCAACCATCTATTGAATATGGATTAGAAAGAAAAACTGTTCAGCCAAGATGTATTATCCAAAGTTACAAACCCTCTGTTTTGCATAGAAAACAGAATTTTCCGATTCAGTACACTTGGTAAATAATACTTTAGAACTACTTTCATTCTGTTTTTTGTTTGTTTTTTTTACTTCAGGGGGATTAATATTTCATGAATTTGCTCGACAGGGAGAAGTTGAGATCGCTGACACCAAAGCTCCCGAACCAGTAAGGAAACCTAAAGGAGCAACACCCCAGATTCGACAGAAACCAAAGAAAGAGAGCAAGAAGAAACGATAGACAGCTCTTTGAGCGTGCGTGTGTGTGTGTGTTTGTGTGAGAGAGAGCGAGAGAACATTTGCAGTTATCACTACATTTATGTCATTCCATTATTCATTTTATATTTGAAACACTGCATTATTTGAACTGTGTCCTATTCACAGTCAACAGTGTTACAGAGATTAAACTCCCCTGGTGGAATTTGTACCATCCTTTGAATTGTATTGGTTGATAGTTTCACATTTTTTTCATTATTTATCAGATTCTGACTATTAAAATACATTATGACATTATTCAACATGGCTGTGTTGATCCATTTTTACACTGATGCACAGGTGGCGATAGACAGGGAAATAAAAACGAGTTGCATTTTAATGTAGTCTGTGTTGAACTTGCTTTTCGCAATGCTCAGTTAGGATATGAAAACAAAAATTTCCGAGTTTTCTATCTGTGAAATTGCTGTTGTCTATTGGCATTAAGAGAGTGTGAATAGACGACACTCCTCTTCAAAATAAAAGCAGAGGGCTTTTTTCCTGAATCTTTCCCCGGTCAAAGGCTCGCGATGCAACCCACTTTTGATTGCTAATCGGTGGTTTAATATCTTGGTGGTGTGCTGAGAATACATCCTGTTATATCTCAAGAATAATATTGCGTTATTTAGGTCTATGCATCAAAGGGAATGATGACATTGATGAGGGAAATGATGTAAAATGAGGACCATTCTTAAAGGCAGACATGGGATACACATTGAAGCAATGGATGTTGAATCACCATAATAAATGACTTTTTTTTTACTTTCATTACTTGAATGTCATCACAGGTTATGAGCTTGAAAGGGAAGAATAGTGAGAGCTACTACTTCCATTACATGACAGTGCTTACTACACACCAGCCTGCCAAGGGTGAACCAAGATGAAAACAAGAAGTATAAAGGTAAGAATCAACCAGCGGAGTATACACACGTTTCAGGTCTATGAATGTGACAGTCAAATGTATGTCTGAGATGATGATTGACAGTCCAGAGGGAAAATGATGGAACCTGTGCCATCTAGTGGTGAAGTTGCGCCATGCAGCTGAACGCTCCTCTCCTCATTTTGCCCTTCAAAGCACGTAGAAGTCATTGCAGCCTTCGCTCATCATTGCAACTCAAAACGTATTCAGATTGGGCAACTTAAAAAAAATAGAATAATAATAACATGGTGGTGCAACATGGCCGCCCTCATGAAGAGGACCAGCTCCTGCTGGACATAGGAAGGGCTCATTTGAACTGAATGGAGCCAACAATTTGTACATTAGGGTATTACACATTAGTAAACATATATATTTATTTCATGTTAACACACAACTAACGGTGGAAAGGAAAATCATTTCACTAAAAAAGTTGACACTGTTCCTTTAATGCCATTATAACTCTTCAAAGTGATGTGCCTGTCGCTTAGCAACCGGGTTACCTCTCGAAATGTGTTGAAACGAGGTGAGGCCGACGATTGTACTTTGTGTCGTCGTCGTGAGTGTGATGATAAACAACACGGTGAGACAGCGAAGGGTTTCATCAAATATAGATGTCCACCGAGTGTTTATCTTGTCTGCTAACGCCTCCGTGTGCTCTACTACTACTCCACCGTGGCGTCGTCGACTTACGCAAAGCGACGTGAATCCCCCTGACTTCCACCGCAGCTGCGTAAACAGCGTTGGGGTAGGAGGGGAGGGGAGGGGAGGGGAGGGGAGAGGAGAGGAGAGGGCGGGAGGGGGAACAAAAAAAAAAGCCCAGGCTGCTCCGTCACAATATCGGCTCTCCAGTCAGAGATGCACGATCCCGTGGTTCTCCCTCTGCGAACCATGTCTCCTTCTCTTCCTCCTCCGCCTCCGCCTCCTCCTCCTCCTCGTCTCCACCGTCGCTCCTCCGGCTCCTTCCTCGCATGAATCCGCGGCTCCGTCCATCGACTCTTCCCAGACGAACGGGGGTCGCTCGCGCCCTCCCCCCCTCCCTCGCTCGCTCGGCCGTCGGCGGCTCGGTGTTTGTCCGGCCCACCACCACCACCACCAGTACCAGCACCACCGCAGCCGCCTCAGCAGCAGCAGCAGCAGCAGCAGAGGCTGGAGCCGGCAGCTGTGTCCTCTGCTCGGCTTCCACCATGACCTCCCCTCCCTCGCCAGGGAGCCACTAAATGGGACTGGGTCCGAGGTTTCCACAGCAACCGCCCACCCGCTTCCATTATTACCACTGTTATTGTTATTATTATTATTATTATTGTTGTTATCGTCATCACCACCATCCTTCTAATGAGGACAGCCATACTGGTGTGACACGGTTCCTCGCTGCGCGTCTCTGGTCTCGGGGCTGAATCTCAAGACGCGTGAAAAGGTGAGTTCACCCAAATCTTTTTACGTGACTTTTCAACACATCTCATTCGTGAATTCAGGGGGGGGGGGGGGGGGGGTCTGAAGGTTTGTCGCGTATATTTCATTCCACGCCTCACGCGGTGCTTCCATACGGAGCGCCTGATATACCCCCCCTCCCCTCCCCTCCCCTCCCCTCCTTCCTCCTCCCTCCCCCTCCCTCCCTCTGACTTGTATTTCATTGTTGCACAGGCCATTCACTCACGTTTGTTCAGTGGCGGTTTACTACAGCCCACACGGAACCCCGGCCTCCCACCGTCGTTGTGTATCCGAGAAGAATCCATGTCACGACCAATCACGCGCACGCGTACGCGTGGAAACCGCACGGAGACGAAAAGCCCACAAATCCATCGCCATCCAAAATGGAGCTGTGGCAGCACCTGTTTTGATTCATCAGGCCGCACATCGCGCCCCATACGTCGCCTATTATCCCCGCGTTCCCATTCACAAATCCACGTTGTCGCGCCTGACGTGGACCAAAACGGCGTGTTTCGGACCCCCACCCCACCCCCCCATGTTTAGATGTACGATGTTAACAACACTAATGATAAACACATAAACATGACGCTGCCTTATATGCCAGAGAAATACTCCATCGTTCTGACAGCTGCCTCTCTCCATAGGCAGATCCCACCCCACCCCTTGTCTCCTTCACTCTAAAGCTGCTTTGCTGACGACAACTGGTGCTTAATCCCAGGGAAATAGAATTTTAATTATGTGGCTAATCTATTGACTGTGGGTTTTTGGGGAGCTTTGGACACGTTCCAGCCTCATTTCCATATGTCTGTGCGGTTCAGGTTTGCTAAGTCACATAAACAAGGACCTCCTCCCTTGGGGACAGAGAGAAGGAGTGGTTGGTGTCGGTGTCATTGGATGAACACCAGGGGAAGAAGCACGGGTCCAAATACACAAATATGTGTTGTTGGATGTTAGATGGAAGAAGAGTGAACAGTAAATCCAAACTACGCGCTTGCTTCCATTCTGAGGCCCAGCCGACAGAGCGGCGTGGGTCTCGGCTGCAACCCAAGACTGTTTGGAGTATTGATCACACCACCAGGCCATGCCCTGATTTATTGTTTAATCCATACAAAGGTCACAGATATGGAAAATATCTCATTACATGTCCTGAAGGTGACATCTTCACTTCATATGGCTTGTCTTCCCCCCAGTCATTACCCAACCATATGCCATCTGTTGTTGTAAAAGACTTAATAGATACATAGATGTGTCCAAGATTAAGATGAAATGTATCTATTGGCACAAATGGAGCTATTTTATTGCCACGTGCATTATTGTTTTCATTACCATGTAATGGGCCCTGACTGCAGCAGGGCCTCTCTATGGAGGCTGCCATGTTGCACCACCATGTTGTTGTTGTTGTTGTTGTTTTAACAGTAGCTCAGAATGGATAGACTCATCACCATTATAGTTATTATTATGATCAAATGAAAATTGCCATGGGTCCACCTACACGCTTGAAAGGACGGTATATATCATGCCATATATATCACGAAATCCTACTCTGTGCAGTTACTCCTCCATTAAACGTGCCCCTCGAATGAATGACTTCATTCCTTCAGCTGTGATCGGTTTTAATAGTAAAATGCCGCAAAGAAAGAGTGGAGAACGAGTCACAAGCCAAACGTATATGAATATCCTGCAAGCCACGAAAAGACTGTGTGTGAATTGAATGCAGAGTATATCCTGTCAGGAAGAAGCAAGTCTATATATTCGCCACCTCTGACATGAAACAGCCTCCTCCATATGATTAACCATGATGTGGCAGCCATTACTCAATGCCTGGATCACTCGCAGCCAGAGCTCCATTTGAGAAATGGACAGAAAACGGAAGTATGTTTTTATCAGCTGAATGCCACAACCCCCCCTAACGCACACACACACACACACACACACACACACACACACACACAGCCTCTTCCTCCTCCTCTCACGTGTCATCTGTGTGTTTGTCTCTGGCGATGAGAGGTGGCATTAGCATGAGTCAGGCTCGCTGGTCTCTGAAATGGTTAAATGAAAGATTTTTGGAATCGGCTACAGACTGTGATTCTGGCGCTGACACCGCTGTGGTGGGACGAGATGGTTCAAGTGAATTTATCATTTTCCGTTCGGCCTTTTCATCCATCTGCCATTCTGTCTCTGCGGCTCAGGCTATGTACAGATGATCTGCGCATTAAACATGCATATGGACCGTGCTGCCGCCATGTATCACCGGCTCGTAGCAGGATAAGACGGTGATGCTAATGTGCACATTTCCTTTCATTTTGATCTCGAGGGAGCCGACGTTCCATCGCTCCTCCTCCCCCCCATACCACCCCCCACCCCCACCCTCCCTTCTCTTGGGCAAACTGTAATTTTCCCATTTGACTGAAACATTGGCTCGAGCTCTGTCGCTTGCTGCGGCACAGTGGCAACTGTTACCGTCTGCTGTGACTCAGTGAGCTTTGTCAAGACCGAATGTGCTCGTGTGCCTTAGCAGATAGTTGGTGTGTAGTCTGCTCAGCCCCAGATGGAGGATTACAAACGTTGATGACGCAGAGCAGATTTGAGGTAAAACATTCATGGTTTGGGACGCATCATTATCCTCTGATGTAAAGGAAACCCATTTTCTGTTATTGCTTTTTTTTCTTCTTTTTTTTTGGGGGGGGGGGGGGGGGGGGTTCATGCGGTTTGATTTGCGTCGTAACCAGAAAAGGCCGACAGTCACGCACGTTGAGAAAACACTGTCGATTCCTCGCGCTGTCCTCCGCTCCAGCCCCTGTTTTCATTTTCTCCTTGAAGGCCCACACTGCTGTGACTGGCCAGCCGTGCCAGTCTCTTGCGATTGGTCAAGTGCTCTCAGCTGATGAAATGTCCCGCCCACTGACCTATCACACTCCAACCAGTACAGTGATGCAGAGTAAACAGTGAAGCGTCTATGGTGAAACAGAATCTCTTAATAGCATATGTATGGGCAGGTGGAGATGTGACCAAGGTTGTTTTGTTTTTAGAGAGATTTTGAAACACACCTCAGAATCAGGTTCATTGGAATCAGATTTGAAATGACAGACGATTGTCAAAACATTGTTGCAATATGATGTGACATTGTTCATCTGAAGGGTCTAAGGACTTGTACTTATGTTCCTGTCAGCTGTCTAGTCGAGTGGCCTTTTCACAACCACCACCCCCCCTCCACCCTCTCTTTCCCTCCACTGTGTTTTCCTCTCGCCAGCAGTGTTTGCTTCATGTGGCGAGACAGGTTTATAGATTTTACAGCGCTCGGTCAACACCGAGGCTGTGAGAGAGACACAGGTTAGTGATACATGTACTGCGGATGTTGTGAAGTGCTCTCCGCGTTCTGCAGGTGCAGACCTCTCACAACAGCGTCTAGATTGGAGACACTACTACATCCAGTTCTATGCGCCCATCAGTCTGATGAGATCACTCCTACTACTCAAAATACAACAGGCGTTGGCAAATCTCCACGGACAGTCATCTGTGCCTGAATGCAGAACAATCCAAAGACTGGTAGACGATGGATTCGTGTTAGACCTGCTCCAACACGACTGGCCTCCTCAAAACCCAAAGGCTTTTAGCTCCAGAATCTTTTCCCAAGAGAGACTGCAGCATCCTCCGTACCTGATTTTTAAATCAGCCTGCTTTCCCCCCCCAACATATCTTTGTGTCGTCGTAGATTTCCTCATGTGCTTTAATGCTGCTGCCTCTCTCGCTCTCAGTGGATTCTAAGTTTCGACATACATTTATTCCAGTTTTGAACAATTGCAACAAGGCACAGATGCAGCGCGGGTATTCAGCTTTCTCCCTTTTCATAAGAAATCAATCAAGAAGCAATAATGAGCAGAAAACCTCAATATGCATCAATACGGGCAGATCAATATACAGTAAAAGGGCTGGTTTGGCTCTCCAAGCAAATCCCGTGAAACCATGGAAAAGAGCCTCTTTGTTACCTCCTTCCCCACCCTCCCCTCCTTCCCCCTTCACCCTCCTCATCTCCCTCCTCGCTTCCTTCCTCCCATCCTGGCCTCCCACTGCTCAGGTGCCTGTTCTTGTTGCAGTCTCTGGCAGCCTCAGCCGTGTGGAGCTGCAATCTGCTTCTCCCACATTCCTCCATACTCCTTTTTGGACACAACTGCCCGTGCAGCAATCAAAACCTCACCTCGTCTCCCACTCCGATTTCTCCTCCAAATCTGGTTCCTAATATTCTCATCATACTTCACGAATGTCTGCCTCTTGGGTGTTTACTCTCCTGGCATTTGCTGCGACCTGAGAGTTGGCAGGTTTTAATGTAAAGCCACTTTGACGCCATATTAGGAAAAGGCGTAGGGTTCCGCTCTGTTGTTTACATACGTCGGCTTGGAGGCGTTTCAAGGGTTTTCTGCAGAGTCCTGAGGTGAGCCAGTGGGAAGTGCTGGACAATGTGCAGTGTACTGCAGCTTTCTGAGGATGGTTCTGACTACTGAGCCAGCGGAGGACCATTACCTCCACTCATTAGTCCGTGCTTAAAGGTGCAGTATGCAGGGTTTCTCTGTTAGTGTTTGTAAACACACCGGTTGCAGTTGGCACTTCTTGCCCCGCTGCTCTACCACCCCCGAGGGACTTGCACGGCAGACATTGCAAGCTACGCTATTGTCACAATATTACGTGTGTTATTGAAATGCTAATTCTTTAGCAAGCTAATAATGCTAACCCCCAGGACTTACCTGTCTTAACAGAAAACATCTTTTTTTTTTATCTTCATCAACATCTGATGAAGACTTTTCTTTCGCCATGTCCGCCACCATCGTAGCTTCTGGTACCGGTGCAGTCATGACCTTAAGTACAGTTTGCTCGACATCCTGCCCTCACCTTCCGAGTGTGTAACAGTAGCCAGCAGGTGGCGCTGTGCAGCGAGTAAACTTCAGTCAACAACAGACACCAGATTCTTGGGTTCCTTTAGCCTCTCAAACAGTATACCTCATGATGACCTCACAATGATATGCCATGCTAACTGATGCCAGAATCGTATTAGAACTGTAATACAGAGATAGATGCGTGACCTGACGTGTTGCCAGTGTGTGTGATTGACAGGCATAAACTGGAGGCGTTGGCGTGGTGACCATGGGATTTGATTGACCGACATACATAAACAAGCACGTAACCGTGGTTGTTTTACTTGATTGACAGTTGGGTCGCGCGTCGACTGAAACGGCAAAATTATATTCTGCCTTACGTGGAATTATTGATCGTGCTTCACACAGGAGGTCAAAGTGTCAAGCAAATATGGAAATCCCATGAAGATATTGAAAATCTATAAAATGACAAAAGGCTGGCTGGAGTCACCAAAACATCCCAAATCAAAGCTTCTTCATGAGTCGAGATGTGAAGATCAAAATTCAGTCAGGCACCAGTTGTCAGTTTGCCTCTGGTGTGTTGACCTGATTGAAGGTGAAAGAAAACCCTCTCAAAAGATGTAAATTGGCCGCTGGATTAAAGCATCGGAAGACGTTAGTCATCTGATGATTCCAGCATGATCCGTTTGTTTGCATTTATTGACTCTGCGGGCTGCTAAATATATCTGTTGCATAAGTGCCTCCATTACTGCCACAATTCTGCTCAGGCTGCAATCCACCGTGCTGAGCTCTCGGCCAGAACTGTTTTCTATCATGTTTTGTCTTGTACATGTCTGGTGCCCCCCCCCCAGGTCTGGGGCCCCCCCCCCCCCTCCACCCCCAATCATCATCGAGCTGCCGGTAGACGTGTGGGGTGGAAGCTGTTCACTGGTCACATGGTTCACTCAGCGCTGTCCGTCTCCTCCTGCAGGCTTTTCTCTGTGTGACTCACTGTTGCACCATGGGATACGTTAACCCCCCGACGAGCCAGATTTCACACTGGCAGCGGCTGAATCAAAGCTTGCATGACTGTGCGTGCGTGTTCGACATTGCTCGCGCCCGTGCGCACGCGCGCGCGCTCGCACACGGCGGCTTTACACACCCACACTTCCCCACAGTGGGATCCTTCTGTATCTATGAGAATCCTCGTACCTGTGTAATTATGTCCTGGTTGCACATTACACTTAAAACACCCACTAAGCCTCAGCTGTCCGCGCAGTGCACAACAACCACCCACACGTTCTTTTTCCAGCCTCTGCCAGTTCCTTCCTGCTCCCCCCCCCCCCCCCCCCCCCCCCCCCCCCCCCCCCCCCCCCCCCCCCCCAACTCCATCAGACTCACAAGTGTGTTGGAAACTCTTACACGCACATGCACTACATGCATGTGTTGGAAAAAGGATGTGAGACACAACTGTGTTGGAGTGTTAAGTGTGTGATACAGCCCTCGTTTCTCAAAGACTAAGGAACAGCTGCTCTCACACACACACACACACACACACACACACACACACACACACACTCCCACGACGTAGACACGCACGCATCTACGCACTCTGTCTGGAATTGAGACCGCCTCTATTCTCACAGGAACGGGACTGTTTCATGTGTGTGTGTGTGTGTGTCTGTGTTTCAGCTGGCCTGAAGTAGCCGGTCGGTCTCACAGTGAGTCACCCTCCCCGGGCCTCGAGGGGGTGGACGCACACACTCCGGCTCTCGGTGGCCACACTTGACTGTCTGAGCATGTCTGTCTTTGTGTGCGCTCTTGATGACAGCGTGCTCTCGACTTGTTGCATTTATAAGCTCACGATAGACACAGTCGGTGGCCGTATACAGTAATTACCCCAAGGAGACAAACCGCTTTCTGTCTCGCTGTCCCGCTGGTTCACCAGCGCCGAAGCCGCGTTGGTCCGAAGCCTCGTTTTCCCCCTCGTAGATGCTTATTGATTCAGAGCAGATTGAATCAACAGCCGGGATTGACCTTGGACGTATGCGTCGCCTGGCTCAAGGTGTCCTGTTCCCCGTGTGTTCGCATGCTAAACGGTTCTAACTGAACCTGGAGCGCCTCCAACGACCGGACGATGCTCCAGGAATGAGTGCGAGGCACAGAGCACGCACACCGCCCACAGGACCTCTCTCATTAGGAAAGGTCAATGAATATAAACTGACACGGTGTCTCTCCTTGTTCCCATTTCTCACAACAGAAACGGTCCGAGTGGATCATTTGAAGCAGCGTTTCTGAAATGTGAAATGTGCAAACGTAAAGGGTTGACACAAGACACTTGAACTGTAAGATGATTTGGCATTTGGAAATGTTCTTCTCCAAGATGGAAAGAGAATTTTGGGGCAAAAAGAATTGATTCTCGAATGTCCCTCTAAGGCTGGCGATCAGTTGCCTTACAAAACCCTCTCGATTCACTAGATCTAGATCTTTTCTCCAGATCTGCAACAAATTGTACTCTTGAATGAATATCAGTCCACTAATGTCAGCCCAATAAAGAACGCCTCCTCTCATAATGTAATGTATTGTAATGTTAAAAACAATCTTGGATCTAACTCCATGATCTGGATCCACACCAACATTCTAGTCATTCACTCTCGTTGTTGCCCCTTAAAATGTCATGAAAACTCTCTCTACAGTTTTTTGCATAATCCAGCTAATTGTTACGAAAACAAAGGTTTAAATTGTGAAGAAATGATCACATATAGATAGATAACGCAGAGAAGCAAAGTCTTATATGGGAGAGGTTACAATTACATTTTTCATTTGGGGTAAAAGACAAATGGATGAGATCATTTAATCAAATTATAAAAAATTGTTGGCAGTTATTGTCTGTCAGAGTCAACTAATCATCTCGGTCTTCTTTGGCAACCGCACAAAGACATTAACGACACAGAGGACGCCTTGTTGTTTTCATCCTCTGGAAGTTATTGAAATATGACAGCCACACTCATCTCTGGCTCCTTTCCCAGGTCTGCACATGGGGGCGGGCAAGAGCAAGCCCAAGGAGCCGGGCCAGCGCTCCATGAGCCTGGATGGAACCATCGGCACAGGATCCGACAGCGGGCGCTTCCACCACCTGGGTCCCGCCCAGCAGACGCAGACCCCCAATAGGAGCCCTGCGGTCGGGACGGGCAGGCGGGGGCATCAAGGGCAGCACCAACACGCCCCGACAAACACTCCTGAGATGGCTCTTTTTGGAGGGGTGGACCACACGGGCACCATCACCTCTCCTCAGCGGGGACCACTGTCAGGTAGCAAACATGTTGTGACGCTGGTGAAATATGACGTGCTGTGTGTACAACTAGGAGACATCTGTTGGTGAAGTTGTGTGTTGCAGCTCAATGCTGATGTAGCCAAATCTATAGCCTTCGGTTATCATTCACACTCAAGATCCATTCTGGGCCACTGTCAAAACAATGCACTGCAACATGGCGGCCTTTTTGAAGTGAACCCACTCCCGATGTACCTAAAAAGGGTTCATTCAAAAGTAATTTATACAACAAATTTTTGTATGATTTAATATATATCATATGATTATACACCCATAAAAGATTTATTGGGCGAGTATTTTAAATTTCACACAATGTACCTTTAAGGACACAGAGACACAAATATAGTAGTTTGACCTTTGATATTCGCTCGACATTTACATAATGTGTCACTTTGTCCTTAGATTGCAAATAAATACGTGTCGTTAAAAGGGACTCAGGCAGCCAGAGTCGGGTGGGAGGGGCATGTGGGTGGGGGCGGGAAGGGGGTGTTACTTACTTAGAAACCCTAACCCTTTACCCGAAGCGTGGAAACTGCTCTGCAGGTGCTTACGGTGCTGCGGGGGTGTGGAGCACAGGTGGGTCCACATTTGCATGTAATGATAATTAAAACTCACTTTACTATTTGCAAATCACCTTTTAGAATAGCTGTTGGAGGATGCTTCTCATTTTCATAGATCCCACTCCCACTCACTAAATGAGGAAGGAAGTTCTTTTTTAAAGCCATGAGGGGGATTTTTCTTTCCATGACAAACCTTTTGAAATATGTCACGTTGAGAAACCTGACTTGGTTTGATGGTTTTAATATAATAATCAACCTGATGGAACTTTAAACGGTAACAATGCTCTTTAAAACTAAACTTCCTCTTTTAAATAAAAAAATGTCTGTCTGTGATAAGAGGACTGATAACACTCTTCTCTGTAAACATGATGCTGATTAAACCGCAATCCCTGAAGTGAAAAATTCAAGCAGAGAGGACGTTTTTCCACGTTTATACAGAAATAGTTTGATATTTCTTTTCAGCCAGTATTGTGTCAGTATCTTGGATATATATTCACTACATTTACTCCATCCAAATACAGTGATTTCTTTTCAACAATAGAAGGGCGTATAGGTAATTCATCGTCGGCCTCTTGTGTACATAAAGAAATGAAATATCGTCCCTCCAGCCTGCAGCCGTATCACTGACAAAAGACAAATACAGCGTAAAAGGTAATAATGATAGATACTGCTGAAATCAAATAACTTGAAACCATGTAAACAACGTCCAAACATGTCAACAAATAACGCGGAGATGTTGAAAAAGTTGTCTCTGATACTCCACGCTTAATGATTTTTCATCCGTGGAGGGCTCAGCCTCTCCTGTGCTGGCTGCCGACAGACGTCCCACATTAGCTGCTAATGTCCAGATGTCCAGGCGCCCTCGTCTTTCAGGCCCGGAAACACCCAGCGCCGGGTCCGACTCTGAATTTCAATCGGAACGTATTTGCGACAAGCATCGTTTGTGTGAACCATTTGTGAAGTGGAGCCTCAGGTGACAGGTGACCACAGGTGACCTCTCCCTGCTCCCCAGTGTCCCTGTGTGCGTTCAGCAGCCGCGATGTCATCCTGCCGAGGCTTACTGCGATTCAGTTAGATGCACCAAACCCCACGTAGACTCTAGTTGTTTCCACTCCCACTCCATTTGTGCTGAGCCAAGCAAAAACGTAGCATTCACATTCACATTGGAAGAGACAGATGTGTTCTCAATCTTCCCATCTCACATTTGGCAAGAAAAGTGCTGAGCTGCCATAAGCTGAGTAATTATGACATATCTCTGAGTCAGCTCATGGGTTTGTTTTTTAGCAGGAGATAAAAAGAAATAGAAAAATGTTGTGGGAAAAAGAATCAACAAATATAAAACAGTGATTCACGGTGAGTCACGTTCGCACTGAGTCAGATCCGAACCATGTTTCATTTTCCCACCGTCAGCTGTCAAACAGACGCTAAACTTCCTCTCGGACTTTTTGGGCGTAAACGTTTTCCAGACCGGCCAGATGGTTGTCTGTCCCGTCCCGACAGCGGGAGCGGCTGCTGGTTGATCGGGAGCGTCTCTGCAGGCCGCCCCTTCCTGCCCTGCGTCTAATGACCCGATCGATGATTGGCTGGCGAGTCGTCAGGTTTAGATCACGGGTTTATTAAGAGGAAGGTGGAGGAAGGTACACGCAGAAAATGGAGAAGCATCGATGCGATGGCTCTGCCCTTCAGGGCCGATCGGTCACAAGCAAATCTGAACGTCAATATTTCTCATTAGGCTTTGGCAAATTGTTTTATACAGATATGGAGAAGCGCTATAATAGATTTATGGCGTTGCAGCGGAGTGAGCAAATTATTATCAGGGGCCAGACTCGCATTGTAAAAGCCAGATTATGGAAGTTAAATGTGAGTGGGATGAAAAAGGGGAAGTTCCATTGTCTGAAATTGCAATGTTCACAAATATATTCCTTGTGTGTGTGTGTGTGTGTGTGTGTGTGTGTGTTGTTTTCTGCAGGAGGTGTCACTACATTTGTGGCGCTGTATGATTATGAGTCACGGACAGCATCTGATCTGACCTTTAGGAAAAGCGACAAGCTGCAGATTGTCAACAACACGTAAGAATCAAGTCATTTCTCTCCCTCTCTCTCTCCCCATCTCTCTCTCTCTCTCTCTCTCTCTCTTTCTGTCTCATGCCACTACTTCACAAAAATCTAAATGAGCAGATTTGTTGATGCGCATGTGAGCATGCACAGTGTGAATGAACACAGTGGGAGTCGGTCAGAAGCAGCAGAGCGATGCAGAGCCAGAGCAGACACATTCACAAGACAACCCTTGTCATCAGCGTCTCTTAGACTACACCCACACTGTGGGGTTTTTTATTTTGTTTTTTTTGCATAAGCTACAGAAACACCTGGTGTTTGCTACTCTAGAGTTTCAGAGCTGTTCAAATGTGTAAAAGTTGCAAAATGCTGCCACTCCTGTTTTATTTTGAAAACAGCAGAGAAGCCAAGCCGTGTACCTGTGCACACCCAGGCATCGAGAGACAGACGCCTCTGAGACCGTAACTAGAAGTTAGTGAGTCATTAAGGATATAGAGCTGTCCTCCCGGCGCTGTCTCCTCCACTCTGCTCCAAGCGGAAGACGGCTAGTGTTGTCAGGATGTAGCTCTCACCCGAAAGCTGACGGAATTCTCCTTTTTAAAACAGCTGTTCTGTTTCAAATGAGGACAATGTGTGTTTTCTCTCTTCCTCTCCACTTTCCTTCCACATCACCCTGCTTTAAGTCCGGTCTGCTGTTCTTTATACGTAGATGAATATATCTATGATTTATATATTATCTGGAACTACACAGTCGGGCTTGGATTCATATTGTACATTGTATATAATAAGCCGTGCATCCGCATTACAAAACACGACGCATGAGAGACAGTATCTGTGAGAAAATGAAGTCTAGAAATCCCATGTGATTGAGAGGAATTGATGATTAATGCAACGTAAATAAGACGCTCCTCTATTGTGGAACTGAAAGAAGCTGCAGCGAGAGGAAAACCAGTTTGCGCAGCCCCACTGTGTCGTCCCACTGCGTCTCCAGCTCCTCTTCTCTCTGTCTGCAGCTTTGCCTCGCCGTGTTTTGATGTGTCTGCTGTGTCTGTTATCTCTCCCCCCCTTTCTTTCTTTCTTTCTTTCCTTCTTTCTCATGCTTCATGGTCTCTCCTAGGAAAAAGTACAGCTTCAGGTCAGTAATACTTAATGCAATAAGAAATCTTCTGCAACCTTTTGTTCACAGTCCCTCTGCTGCTGCACGGATTTGTCTGGTCAAGCTTGAAGTCTGTCTGTGATGAATTAGTGAGTGATTTGGTCGCACTTGTAAATCTGCATCTGCAATTGGAAGGTGCAGTGTTTAGGATCTGATGGTGAAGTTGCACGTTGCAGCCCGTTACCCCCCTTTTCACCTCACTTCACCCTGCCAAGCATGTAGGAGATCATTGATCAGGTTATCATTGAACCCACTGCACGGACATTCTGTTGCTCCTCCCTGTGCGATAGAAACAACAATTCAAACATTCAGGAGATTATACACTCGTACAAACATCAATATAATTCTTCATTTTGTATTTCTACTTGCAGTTTTCTTTTATATCTACATCAGAGCAGGGCCTCCTCTTTGATGGCCGCCATGTTTCTACAGTAGCCATTTATAGACAAAGCAATTACTGGCCTTAGAGATGGCACCTCAGCACTTCTCCTACACTCTCAGAGCAGGACAGGAGACGAGGAATATTCATTTCCCAAAAATATGTCACTTTACCATCAGATGCCACTAAATCCTTCTCACTGAACCTCTCTCTAGCCTAAAAGATGAATGAAGGGACTCTCTCCCAACCATGTGCCTTTCTTCACAGCAGCGTGCTTCGGGGTGCGGAATGAAATCTGTATTTATCAATCGAAACTAAGCTCAAGAGTTTCTTTGTCCTCAGTCATCAAATGTTTTCTCAGACTGAGGTTTTGGTCACGAGACACGTCCAGTATGAAGCATCCTGTTGTGCCGATGATGTAAAATTCAGATTATTTTTAGAATCTCAGAATGTCTGTATTGTCATGGTACATGTACAACAAAATTGAGTGCAGCCCTTCTTAATGCACATAAGAAAACCTAAAACAATGTAACCTAAAGAGCAAAAACAATATATAAAAAATAACTATCGCATAAAAACACACACACGCAGGGCATGTCAGGTAAAGTGCATTACTTGCAGTTGAGTGCCGTTATTGTTTTTGGATAAAAACTGTTCTGTTATTTTTCTTATTGGCCACAAATTCAGCAAAAAGATTAAAAAAAACAAGTGCAGCAGGAACGTTTGATTCCTTTCAGCTGTCGACTTCAGCGATTTTCCCAAAACTATGAAAAATCAAGTATCCGATGGTTGAAATCCTTTCGTGCATTTTGGTGACAATATAGAATCTAACATAATGTGTCTTAGATTAGCCCATTATCAAATCAAGAAATATTAACAGAGGCTCCAATTTGTTTTATAAACTCTCTCTCTCTCTCTCTCTCTCTCTCTCTCTCTCCCTCTCCCTCTCTCCCTCTCTCCCCCTCTATCAGAGAAGGGGACTGGTGGCTCGCTCGCTCCCTGAGGACAGGCGAGAGCGGTTACATCCCCAGCAACTACGTGGCTCCGTCCGACTCCATCCAAGCAGAAGAGTACGTTATCCCTCCTGTCTTTCCCTCTCCGTTTGATTCGCCGAATTAAAGGCTGCTTTCACACATGCACTGGTTGCCGGAGATCCTCTTGGAACGTCTCCAAAGACGAGGCATGTGTGAATGCAAATGAGTTTAAGCCTCGCGTGTTTCCGCGGACCCTCTCCTGCTGCGCCATCCTTGCCTGAGAAGCCGCGGGGCGGCCCATCTATAAATACAGCAGGGGGATTATACACAGGGTTTGAGCGCGCGGGCGTGGTCGTGATGGGAAGGTTACGACGTTGGCCCGACGTGACCCGCACCTGATTTACACCGTACTGGAAGGTTTTGAAATATCCATGTATCGAGGAAACGAACCTCCTCGTTATTGTTTACTTGCGCCACCTCCTGTCTGAGTATGACAACAGCAGCAGATCCTCCGTATCGTTTTGCGGCTGTTGTGAACCCGGCAGAGCCGAGGACCTCCCGCTGTGTCATGCGTACGTGCGGAGGGAAAACTCCGGCGAATGCAGTAATCAAATCATCGAGTCTAAAGAAAGATACAGTCAAAGCTGTTTCTACAAGCAGATGTTAACAATCTAGAGTCAGTGATCACATACATGCCCGTCTCTCCAGTGATGGAGTCTCTTGTCTCAATGCTCCAGACACTGTCAGAAGTAGCTTCTGACTGATCTGATTCTCCCTGGCCCACTTTCTCAGGTGGTATTTTGGGAAGATCACTCGGCGAGATTCAGAGCGGCTCCTTCTCAACCTGCAGAACAGACGAGGAACCTTCCTGGTGAGGGAGAGCGAGACCACTAAAGGTGAGACCTTCACTCCCCCGCAGAGTTTAATGTAACACGTTCCTATGTCTCTCTCTCTCTCCCTCTCTCTCTCTCTCTCTCTCTCTCTCTCTCTCTCTCTCTCTCTCTCTCTCTCTCTCTCTCTCTCTCTCTCTCTCTCTCTCTCTCTCTCTCACTCTCACGTCTTGTTCTGTCTGTTTTATTATGTCTGTGACTCGGGGCTATTTTGAGGGGTCTGTAAAACAACACCGAAGCTATTTTTACTTAAAATAACAACGTCAGAGATCATTTAGATGATATTCGGACTTTTCCAATGAGGAATGGCGCCTTTTTCCCACAGCTCCAAAAAAACAAACAAACACCCAATGATGACAAACAGATTGTGATTGGCTCTGGCCTCGAAGGAACACACAGTAGACATGCAAACCTCATGGGAGACAGGTCACCATGGTAACTCCATAGTGTTGATGTTATTTTCCCTCCGTCTGTGCCACACTTGACACAATGGTGATGTGTGTGTGAAAAGAAAAAAAATACCACAAAGTATACACTAACACTAGAAACGGTGTCAGTCACCGTTATCTAGTGGATTTGACCGGGTTGGAAAGTCCCAGATATATCTACAAATTCCAGTGAGCTTTGCTGGATTCTTTATGTATGATATATAACATGTTATACATCATGTCATATTATATATATATATATATATATATATATATATATATATGAAAGTGAATGGTGGATTTTGTGTATAAAGTGACATGTAAAGAGTGTCCCCTACCTCAAATATTAGCTAGGATCCCCAAAGGGTGGATAACATGAATAATGGATGGATTGAATAAGTGTATCAGAGAATCGTGTTTACAGGTGCGTATGAATAATGGACTGAAAGATAATGAATTCGCAGCAACCTGGATAATTGATTGTTTCGGTTGTCTTGAATGCAAATAAAGCCCAGCCCTCGATCCAACATCCCTCTTGTAATAATTAGCTTTTCTTCAATCTTCTTTCAATTAAATATGCCACACTTTAGGACTGGCAGCAAATAGCTCTGTGAGTTCTGTCAAATGGAACGAAAATCATTTGTGCAAGTGATGTGGAATCCTGTAAAATACTGTTATTGTTACAGCATTCCTTTAGCTGTAAAATAATACTCTGGTTAAAATGTCACGGCTACATAACATAATTAATAAAAAGTGGAACATTTTATTTTGCAACCACAGGAAGTGATGACACACTCCTCGTCCCTGGAGCTTTCTCTGTACTACAGATTTGATCCTACTTTGAAATAAGTTCTTCAGGCACTTTCACACACCGTTATCTTTGCTTTCTCCGCTCGTGGCAGAGTTTTACGTCTTTCTTTGTGAGTGCCGAGCGAGAGCGGGTCCCTGTGACATAGGTGGGACTCACGGGGGGGGGGGGTTGTTTTTTGAGGAAGTGAAGGGCCAAAAGAAAAAGAAGAAGAGAAAGAGGAGCGGGGCTTGTGAATGGAGAGGGGTGAATCTCTGTGCAAGAAGTAGGTCAACCTCGGAGGGTGCTGGATTTCCCCCCGGCTTTGAGTCTCCCTTCACACACACACACACACACACACGCACACACACACACACACACACACACACACACACACACACTGGAAGAGGGAGGGTAAGGCATATAGAGTGGGTAGAACAGTAAAAGGGGGTGACTGGTAGAGACGGGGAGGAGTGGGAGGAGCTCTGGCAGTAGGTGTGATGTCTTTAGAGTGTGTCTTGGATTAGATGTCAGATGTGAGGTCCACAGCGTGACAGATGAGCAGGGGCCTGCAGGACATATGTGATTTAAAGTCCACGTATCACTTTGGATCATTTGCTGAGCTGCAGGATACAAGAACACAAGTCGTGACCCACTTCTGCTCCGGTCGATGGAGCGGAAAAAGCCACCCATAAAACCTTTATAGCAGGTTTTCAAACAGATTGGATCTGTTGTTGAAATAATGAGGATTATGAGGTTATGAAATGGCCGTGGCACTTTGAGAGGGCGAACATAATGATACAGCAGCATATCATAGTCCCGACACATGATTACCATCATCATCTATTGTCCTCTTGTTGTTAGCTGACAGCGTGTTGAGGAAGGGCCGCTGCCTCTAATGAACAAACGTGTGGGAAACGCTGTGTTCAAAATGATGGCGCATGTTGACATTTGCAAGATACAGTGTGTTTTTTGGATCTATAGGTCTGTTACACAGGATTTGTTGGTTGGTGTTGGTAAACACATCAGTTGAAGTTGTCCCCTCCTCCCCTGCACAAATACATTGTGAACAACACACACTGTTTGCTACACTACGACGAGAACGTTCTCAGGAAACACAGAACACAGAACCAGGCCAAGTGCCAGCACTGCCTTCTTAAAGGCCCATATTCAGCAAAACAATATGGAAAAAGAAAATGCAGGCAGAGAGACCTCCTATCTGAAGATGCCACGCCAGCAAACACCCCTAGTGGGTAAAAAAATAAATAAAAATATGACGGTATGAGTGAATATTGTCTTTCAGGGAAATCCTTCAGTCTAGTTGTAATAATTGTCTCAGTGAAATACATGAATGAAACGTGGCAAAATCAGAGTAAATAGGCGACGTGCTGTGTATAAGAACATGGAGTTCGCGCTGAGCTTCAAGGGTCCCGTGGGGTCGACGGGGACCCGCCCGCCGCAGCTGCTCGGAAAGTCCAGCGAGCAGCTGTCACACAGGCCCCGATCCGCCTGCTTTTATTGTTCTAACCTGTCTCCGTCTGTCGCCGCGGCTGGTTCGCAGGGGCGTACTGCCTGTCAGTGCTGGACTACGACAACACCAAAGGCCTGAACGTGAAACATTACAAGATCAGGAAGCTGGACAGCGGGGGCTTCTACATCACCTCCCGCACCCAGTTCACCAGCCTGCAGCAGCTAGTCTTCCACTACCGCAGTGAGTCATGCACGTCAATGGCTGTCGTCGTGCTTAACTTTTTCAAAGCGCCGCTGCTCTAAGGCCCAATGCTCTTCCAGTTCAAAAAAATTAAAATAAAAAATCTCTCCCCTCCGCCAGAGCACTCTGATGGGCTGTGCCACGCTCTGTCGGACGTGTGTCCCGTGGCCAAGCCTCAGACCCAGGGACTGGCCAGAGACGCCTGGGAGATCCCGCGGGAGTCGCTCCGCCTCGACCTCAAACTGGGCCAGGGCTGCTTTGGAGAAGTCTGGATGGGTCAGTGCCACTCACCTGTCGCTATCGAAGGGAATTCAAATGATTGCCATCACTCGATGTCCCCCAAAAAAGAGGAATTCTATTCTATCTTTAGTTTAATAAAAGTTTATTATGTATGGAATTCTTTTCTTGGTATCGGAGGGTTTCTGGAGAAGATGGATTTAAAACTCATATCTGTTCGATAGAAGGCCACAATAAGATCTGCAGAGAGTCAAGCCAGGACCAAATCTCCAACTGTCTCAAAGTGATTGTGCCAGCTTCTCTGGGCTCACGTCTGCCTGACGTAACCCCCCGAAATGTTTTTTTTTACTTACATAAAACAAATGAGATCTAAAAGCTCCAGAGGAAAATTTCCTTGGATTTTGTCTCCACTGGCCAGAGACAGATACGCTGTTTGCTTCTGTTTACAGTCTTTATACCAAGCTAAATCCCAAATTACGCCACAATATCTTCAAGTCAGCATCATGGGGGGGAAAGCGGTAGTTTTTCGAAAATACATTTTGCGTTGAATGATATTAATGATGGTACTGTGTTTTTAACATCAGGCACGTGGAACGGTACAACGCGAGTCGCCATCAAGACCCTGAAGCCCGGCACCATGTCGCCGGAGGCCTTTCTGCAGGAAGCACAGGTCATGAAGAAGCTGAGGCACGAGAAGCTGGTGCAGCTGTACGCCGTGGTCTCCGAGGAGCCCATCTACATCGTGACCGAGTACATGAGTCAAGGTGAGTACATGAAAACGGCGACGCCAAAAAAAACAAAACTGTGTTTGTGGCCACATGTTTTCTCACGTGGTGTCATTCTGTATTCTGTGTATCTACAGGAAGCTTACTGGACTTCCTGAAAGGAGAAGCAGGAAAGATGCTTCGTCTGCCTCAGCTGGTGGACATGGCCGCACAGGTCAAATGACATGATTATGTTTCTGCGACATTATGTTTTGTCATTGTTTTTCTCGTATGACCAAAAATGATCGGAAAACAAATGTGGACTCAAACTCCTTCTATTTATGCCCAAATCGAACGAAACAGAAGGCCAGGCTTTGGTCAGACATCACAAACAGGTGCACACCAGAGCAATCAGTGCAATCAGCAGGACGAGTCACACATTTGCTGGATGACTCACTTCTCATGTGGGGGTTAAAGCTCAGAGATGTAAACAAATAAATGCAGCACACAGTAACATTTTGACGAACAGTATGAATCCCAGTGTGCAAAATAACACCAGTTAGTCAGAATGATTGAAAACTACATCATTAAGCCTACACAGAGAACTTCGATGTGGGTGACACTAGATCAAACACCGCCGGGATCAATGACCATAATGGGAGTTTCCTGTGAAAAAACGCTCCCTCCTCCTCCTCCGGTGCAGATTGCCGCGGGCATGGCCTACGTGGAGCGGATGAACTACGTGCACAGAGACCTGCGAGCTGCCAACATCCTGGTGGGAGACAACCTGGTGTGTAAAGTGGCCGACTTTGGTCTGGCACGACTCATCGAAGACAACGAGTACACTGCACGACAGGGTGAGTCGGCGCCAGTGCATCTCCCACGCGGGAGGAGCTCTGGAGACACGCCTCAACTTTATCCCACAACACCGGAATGAGACTCCAATGCAACCGTTTATGACTCTCCTTATTTTTTGACCTTTTTAGGAGCCAAGTTCCCCATCAAATGGACGGCACCCGAGGCAGCCCTGTACGGTCGCTTCACCATCAAGTCAGACGTCTGGTCCTTCGGTGTTTTGCTCACTGAGCTGGCAACTAAAGGCCGAGTCCCATATCCGGGTAACGTCTCCTCTAACCAACCATCACAGAGGCAAACTCTCAAACTATAGCGATTGTTGAAGGAATAAGCTCAAAGATTCATGGCGGCTGACGATGAACTGATTAATTGATGGAAAATGGAAGTATGAGGAGTTGTTGTCATTTCTTTTAACCTCCTGTAATCAAAGACCATAATTGATAGATAATGGATAATAGAAACCTTTTCCACAAACAACACGAGCAGCAGAAGTCATAGTCTTTGGTTGTGTGGGTGTTTTTGTATGTGGGTGATTCCACTTGAAAGTCCCAACAACTTTGCCAGGGGGCGCTCTTTCCAAAACACTTTTTTAGAGGCTTTTAAAACTTTTTTTCCATTTTCATCCTACTCATTAATCAAGCTGACGTCACCAAATTGTGATCAGAGTCCATTGTACAAAGTGCAACACTTCATACATGAGCTGGGAGCAGCTCACCAAACACAAGAGACAGTAGGCCAATCAGAGCAGTCTGTGTTTTTCCGTGAGGGAGGGCCTGGAGCTCTATGGAGCGTTTCAGGGAGAGAGGGAGAGAGAGAGAGAGAGAGAGAGAGAGAGAGAGAGAGAGAGTGGAATGACCCAAGGGACATCATGTATTCTGGGGTATTTTTATTTTTATTTTTTTTAATACAGATCCCATGTCTTTAAATCTCACTTCCTGCTCCTTCCCTCAGGAATGGTGAACCGCGAGGTGCTCGACCAGGTGGAGCGCGGTTACCGGATGCCCTGTCCGGCCGAGTGCCCCAGCTCCCTACACGAGCTCATGCTCTCCTGCTGGAGGAAGGACCCGGAGGAGAGACCCACGTTTGAGTACCTGCAGGGCTTCCTAGAGGACTACTTCACCTCCACAGAACCCCAGTATCAGCCTGGGGAGAACCTATAGAACCACACACTTGAACCGAGCCCGATGGGGGGCGAAGAACCTCCACGTAGAACGATCTGCACTAACCGACCTCAGAGGAACGCCTGTGAGAGGATCCGAGCCTGTGAAACTCACCTGGGAGGAACGTCCAGATTCTTCGGTGGAGGCAAAACCGAGAGAGGAGCTCGAATCCCCTCGAGGAAGCGCGGAAGAACCTGGAAGAACAGTCCTCTTCGAAAAGCACTCACTGTTTACTTTGGGTTCTCCTGTAGCTCGAAGAGGAGAACCCGCTGGACAAAACACTCGGGCTCTGATTCGATTCTAGGGACTACACTCCCCGGTTCTGTACTTTTTTTCCGTTGGTTTGTTTTTAGAGGTGTCACTGATGTGGGAGGAAGCGAACCACGATCCACAGAAGGAGGGAAAGGCGAAGAAGGTCGAGGGAGGATGTATCCGTTGAGCGTGAGCTGTTCAACGACACCGCCCTCTTTTTTTTTTTTTACCTCTTCCGTCTCTTTTACCCCGGTCCGGTCCCTGATCCACCCACAGAGGAGCACTGCTGCCGAGGCTCAGGTGCCAAAGGAAAGTCACTCTCCTCTCTCTCCTCTCTCTATTTACTGTCTGACTTTCAGTATCTCTCTCTGTCCAGTTCTCTCAAGTGCTGCTTCTTCAAAGTGTCTCCAAATAACTCAGCTCTGGAACTCTTCTTTGCATCTTTATTTATGTTGTTTACTTGGATACTTCACCTTCTGGTTTCAAGTGTTGGTCACTCGCCAGACAAACGGTCCTGATTGCGCTTGATTTCTTTTTTTCTTTTTTTTTGGTCCTGATTATGAAAAAGGGAAGGTTGTTAGAACCCCTATCATTAATTTAACTAATTTAAGACGGAACCGACTCAACAGGCCGGTTCTGTTACCCCGAACGGTGAACAAAGATCAAAGATTAAATTGAAGAAGTATCTTTCTCCTTTTTAGGCCTGATTTATGGCTGCACATTATCTTTGTGTAGAATTCCCAACACAGACTGCAAGAGCTGTGATTGGTCATCGTGAGGCTCTTGTTGCTCAGTGTGCATTACTTGTCTGAGGTCAGTGGAAACCACCAGTTGTATTTTAAGAAGTGGACACAGCGTCTAATGCAGGGCCCCATTCGTTCCTATGAAAGCTGCTCACTGGTGCATAAAGCACAAAAAGTCACAACACTACGTTTGTACATCTGCGTTGTGCAGCTCATAGATCAGGCTCACGAGTGTCTCGTAGTTTATTTAAACACATTTATTTAACTGGAGAGAGATG
The DNA here is from genome assembly GCA_016785325.1 of Chascanopsetta lugubris. NCBI lineage: Eukaryota > Metazoa > Chordata > Actinopteri > Pleuronectiformes > Bothidae > Chascanopsetta > Chascanopsetta lugubris. Next base: position 16,669 of record JAFBJT010004519.1, on the reverse strand, counting down.
AAAGTGTGAAAATCCGCTTGGAATCTAAAGCAGCCTAATTATGCTCATTCAAACAAGAAGAAACAATTCTCAATTTGGGAAAAAGTCTCTTGGGGTCACATCGCATCATGTGACGGCCACTGAAGATGCAGTACCTCTGTTTGGCCACTACGTCTGTCCTTCTTCAAAGCTTTGGTGCACTTCCTGTATCCTGTTTTTCATAATGCGTCCATGGTGGAAGCCAAACACAAACGGCAAGAGGTTTATCATGGTGGTGGAATTTGTGATAACACCAACTAGTGGAGCGGCAGTGCAACTGCAATGCAACACGAAAAAAAACCATTGCACCTCCATGGATGCACACAACGAAGTAGGGGTGCGAAGTAACCGTCTGTGTAGATAATGGGTCCAGCCATGAATCAGGCTGTAAGGGAAGAGTTTGTTCAATCACTGTTGTCATGGCGACGACGCTGGAGGATTTGTCTTTTTTTCTTTATTTTAAACAGATATCAAACAATCATAGTACGACATGGACGGATCCTGTGAGTAGTAGCCTGCTGTATTCTGTGCCAAACCAATCACATTACTGTACATACTGCTTTACTAACTAACTACAGGCTCCCCAGTTAATAAGGAACCAGGACGGGTCAAACCTGTCACTGTCAGTCAAAGAACTAAACATTTTCGCGTTTGCTTCATGAAAATATGCAACCAGGCATCTACCCCCGCCCCCCCCCCCACCACCCGCCCAAATGAAGCTGTAAAACTTTGATCAGGTAATCAAACGTGTGTTTATGACTTGCTAGTTGATTTTGAAACCAGTTAGCATGCTTTTGTGCCGTTCTTCTCTTGACTCATTGGCTGGGTTTTTGTATTTATGCTGTAATGTACATCAACATGTGTATGTTTCCTTTAACTCACAGTGCAGGCGAAAAACGAGGCGAGGACGTCATTTAAACAGACTTAGGAACTTCTCATTTGATTTTTATTACTATCTTAATATCCACTGCTGCCGGTTCTTACTCATACTGTACATACTGTAGCTCTTAGGGTTGATTTTTCATGTAACGGGCCACTTTCCGATGGCAGGTATTTATGTTTATGAGTGTCACACATCTTCACGGTGGTTTGGTTTTTGACGTAGTTGATGCGACAACAGTATATTTGATCGGAGATTATTGCCAACAAGTTCTATGAAAACCACGAAATACGAGTTATGCAGCAATAAGAGAGAACACGCCCCGCGTCCACTGAAATCCCAAAACAACGACGACTAATTCAATCAGATGAACCCACAATGAGTTTGGGATGTTGTACAAGATGAAAATGAAGTCAAAGATGTAAATAGTATCTTGAACAAATGACTGTGACGATCATGTTTCTTTTAGGGTTTTTTTTATGTATAGCTTTTCTTTCATTGCGCCTCCACACTGAGGTTTTTACAGTGATGCACGCCTGCTCCCAAAACCTTATAATAATAATAATAATAATAATGATAATAATAATAATTAGCGATACTGTAAATGAGGCTTATGGAATGTTTTCATTTTTTCAAATATTGGACTCAATAATGTGAAAATCTGTTGTCAAATCTCAATATCAGCAGAAGACAATTGAAAATTGGGCTTAAACACGTCGTGAGAAGTGCTTTCCTTTTTCTCTTTTTTGTTGAATTGGGAACTCCCCTGTTTGTCGCGATGCACTGAACTTGCCTGTAAGTCACTGGGACAGTGTGGAAGTGGACGGGCTCATGACAAGTGTGAGGAGCCAAGGTCTGACTGTGCCATATTTAAGTGTTTCGGCCTTTTTTTTCTTTTCCTCTCTTCAATTGTTTTTTTAATTGAATTCAATTGATTTTGTTTTGTTTGGAAATCTATGCAGTTTGGTCTGATTCTTGCAACGTTTTGGCTGTTTTGTTCTCAAGTCAAAAACGACGATCATAAACAGAAGGTGTGAGCATTTTTGTAAGAACTTTCTTTCTTTGTCCTTCTTTTTCAACGTGACAGGATTGAAATGGGTATCGTGCCACTTTATGTTGATCTTATGTTGTGCAATAAATTATATTTCAAATGTGTTTTGATAAGAGTGTGTGTTGGTGTGTGTGCTGTCCTTCCACCTGCAAACGTCCCTAGTCCACAGTAGATGAGTCACTTCACCCGGTTTAAAGCGTGAGCCACGTGACCATGAGACAAGAGCCTCGTTTGTCGGCCACACAAAGGCGACATTTTAGAGTGAAAGTGAACAAAAGACCAGGCGACGTCAAAGAAGAGTCTGACAAACTCAGACAAGTTGAGGATGGAGTTGTTTCAACACACTTTAAACTATTCAACTATTTTCATGTCTAAGATTAGACATTAAGTATAGAATCATATCAATCTGGAATGTGTACATGACTGGTCCTGATCATAGAATGAGCCCTTCATATTTAAATGAGGAGCAGCTCTCAATGAATTCCACCAAGTTCTTACAGTAGCCCAGAAAGGACAAACTAAGACCTTTGGACCTTTCTTGATGACTGGAGGCTGTGAACGATTCTCCCATGTGATTGGAAAGGAAGGAAGTGTGAGGTGAGGGGGATTCAACCGCAGCATGCACCCTCACAACGAGGGCTCAGTAAATCTCACATCTTGTACCTTTAAAATACGTCTCTGCAGTAACTGAGCTTTTCACGTGAAATCAACATCACCACGATGTCTAATGATGTGATTCTCCGTTTATTCCTTGTTTCGACAACAACAGGTGGCGGGATGCAGCTCACTGACCATGATGATGCAGTAAAAACAGACGTATACATGTCAATATGGGCTTGTCCACATGGGGGCAGTGTTTGTCAGGAGGACACTCTGGAGGAGGCGGTGGGCCTGAATGCCGCCTCAGAGCAGCAGCAGCAGATTGGAACCCACCTGCTGCTGCTGCTGCTGCTGCTGCTGCTGCTGCTGCTGCTGCTGCTGCTGCTGCTGCTGCTGCTGCTGCTGCTGCTGCTGCTGTGGCCTCCACTAAACAACCCTGACCTTTGCTGCTCATTTACAGAGCGTGTGATGGATGATGACCAGTGACACATTTTTCACCGAATCTCTCTCATGACACTGAGCTGTAGTTTAAAGTTCCTTACACACAGATGACCTCACTGGCTCATTGTTCACCTCCCCTCTCTCTCTCTCTCTCTCTCTCTCTCTCTCGCTCGTTTGCTTTACGTCAAAATAGGGAAAAACCTGCAGCTGTTTAATTGATCACAGATGAGCTCTGACTGTATTGGCTTAAATCAGAGGCCACGTCGAGCCCCTCTCCCTCCCGGCTAATGAGCAGCTCCTCGTTCCTGCGGTTTCTGCTGTGCTGTGATCAGGGCTGAAGATATATCACTTGATAGAGCCTTTCATTTCGGTGTCAATGAGCGGCGTGTTGATCTAGTGTCTGTGCCAAATTGGAATTAATCGGCGCCCGAAAGATCAATTAATGACATTATTCATGCGGAGTCGTCTCCAACGTCGTCTTGAATGTGGGGGTGTGCACAAGAGCGTACAGCGTGTGCATGCCTGCATGTGTGTGCATGTGCATGTGTGTGTGTGTGTGTGTGTGTGTGTGTGTTATTTTTCCCATCTGCTGAGCCACAGTGCGAGTCATTTATCTCAGTTATCCAGACAGTGTCAGAGCTCCATCTGTGAAAACAGTAAACACACTGACTCACACTCTCTAAGTGACTGCCATTGATACCAGACAAGAAAGCAACGCAGATACACACGTGGGTATAGTGTGTCTGTATGTGCCTACACACACACACACACACACACACACACACACACACACACACACACACACACTCCGTCTCACACACAGAGACTCTCTCACACACCAGGGGCTACAGTTACTGTTTGTTTTCATCTCATTACAGTGACAGGAGCATGGCAACCCCGGAGAGAAGCTGGATAATAGTACTGTTTTGTTTTTCTTTTTTCTCCCCCCCCCCCCCCCCCCCCCCCCCCCCCCCCCCCCCCCCCCCCCCCCCCCTCCTCGCCGGGGCCCCCCCCTTACCCCCTCACTCCCTCACTAATGGTGCAGGTTGCCCTTCTCTCTCAAACGATCCCTGGCACATAGTCAGCGCACGAGAAGATATCAGAGCCATTTGCTGCTTAATGACCCGTTACTGTGAAATGATGCCTTTGGCAAAGTTTCTGTTTTCTTATTCCCAGCGTCCTGACTGTCAGTCATCGGCACAGACGCAGGAAAATCGTTAGCTTTGTGCTGGTACACGCTTTTCTCACAGGCTCCGGCTGCTCCCCGGATGGAGTGATAACACATTGACCCTCACCCAAACTCTAACCCTGAGCCTAAAGCTTTGTATTGACAATGAGACCGAAAATAATGATAATACAAGAGAAAAAGAACTTTTACCGCTGATCCAGAAATCTGGGTCACAGAGCTGTTGTGTTTATTTTTTATTTTTTTACCAGTACAAACTACTAAGAGCTATTGGCGGGTGTCAGAGTCAGGGCCGGGGTCATTGCAGCAGGGTCCAAGTGGGACTCAAACCCGTGACCTTTGCATTCATAGCCGACTGCCTTGACCATTGAGCCACTGTCACCCCGACCCATGTGACTGTGCACAGTGAAAACTCACTGGTAACCTTCACCCTGCACAAATAGACAACTCCTTGTTACTGGAGAGTTACTTCTTACAAACACTTGAAGTTGCTGGTGTTTGTGCTGTGATTTCATTGGTCCAGCCCACGTGAGATGAAAGTTGGGCCTCGGTGGACTCTGTACAAAAAAAGAGTTTGGCACCCAGGTGTAGACAAAAGCTCCTCGCACATTAGTGACTACTAGTGGTGAGGTTGCATATTGCAGCTGAAGACCCCCCCCCCCCCCCCCCCCCCCCCCCCCCCCCCACCCCCCACCCCCCCTCACCTTCACTCTTCTCTTCTGGAAGCCTTCAGTCACTGTAAAAACCCAATGATGTTGACCTTGTTCATTCTGGGCTACTGTACAAACAGGCTTTTTTTTTTATATTACATTTCTGTCAATAGAAATGAAAACATTGGCATCTTTCACACTGGACCTTTACACGGTGCGAAGTCAGAGGTATTTGACGCTCTAATAAAAGCGAATTGTTTTGGTTTCGCGGCAGAGATCTTCATCAGACTCCTCAGCGACGCTCTGGCTCGCCGCTCGTCGCATCTCTCCAGGAGAAACAGACGGAGGCAGAGCGGGGCTCCGGTTTCACTTACACCAGAATACATCTTTAAAAACCCATAATGACTTGGTAATGTTACAAGAACAAATCCCGGCTCCGAACAGATGCTCGTATAAATATGAGGACTTTGCACTTGTGTTAGAATATCTCGATTTTTCCCCTCAGACCGCACGGCGAAGGCAACTGTTGAACTTCTGCGTCTCAGTGCAACTGAGCATCTGTTGATCTGAGGCGGCCGCCGCTGCACCGTACTTCACTGCTGCGCTGGTGTCAGTCCAGACGCTGCATCCACCAATAGGGTCGTGTTTACACCCTTGTATTTGTGATTGTATTGATTTATTCATCTATTTGGGGTTTTTTTTTTAGACCGAGAAAACCCAAACAGTGACTCCCCCCACTCCGAGGGGCTTTAACTTCAGTGACTCCCCCCACTCCGAGGGGCTTTAACTTCAGTGACTCCCCCCACTCCGAGGGGCTTTAACTTCAGTGACTCCCCCCACTCCGAGGGGCTTTAACTTCAGTGACTCCCCCCACTCCGAGGGGCTTTAACTTCAGTGACTCCCCCCACTCCGAGGGGCTTTAACTTCAGTGACTCCCCCCACTCCGAGGGGCTTTAACTTCAGTGACTCCCCCCACTCCGAGGGGCTTTAACTTCAGTGACTCCCCCCACTCCGAGGGGCTTTAACTTCAGTGACTCCCCCCACTCCGAGGGGCTTTAACTTCAGTGACTCCCCCCACTCCGAGGGGCTTTAACTTCAGTGACTCCCCCCACTCCGAGGGGCTTTAACTTCAGTGACTCCCCCCACTCCGAGGGGCTTTAACTTCAGTGACTCCCCCCACTCCGAGGGGCTTTAACTTCAGTGACTCCCCCCACTCCGAGGGGCTTTAACTTCAGTGACTCCCCCCACTCCGAGGGGCTTTAACTTCAGTGACTCCCCCCACTCCGAGGGGCTTTAACTTCAGTGACTCCCCCCACTCCGAGGGGCTTTAACTTCAGTGACTCCCCCCACTCCGAGGGGCTTTAACTTCAGTGACTCCCCCCACTCCGAGGGGCTTTAACTTCAGTGACTCCCCCCACTCCGAGGGGCTTTAACTTCAGTGACTCCCCCCACTCCGAGGGGCTTTAACTTCAGTGACTCCCCCCACTCCGAGGGGCTTTAACTTCAGTGACTCCCCCCACTCCGAGGGGCTTTAACTTCAGTGACTCCCCCCACTCCGAGGGGCTTTAACTTCAGTGACTCCCCCCACTCCGAGGGGCTTTAACTTCAGTGACTCCCCCCACTCCGAGGGGCTTTAACTTCAGTGACTCCCCCCACTCCGAGGGGCTTTAACTTCAGTGACTCCCCCCACTCCGAGGGGCTTTAACTTCAGTCCGTAAACCAACAATCAAACTCAGTGTGTGAGTCTGATGAGTTCACAGATAATCTGACTCATGAAAACGATACACGAGTGAAAATAATCTGCAGGAAAGACGGGATGATGAAATTAGACTAAGGAACGATTCTGCTTTCACTTCGAATCCTGTGATGAAAAAAGTTTCATCTAAAAACGAATCTGTTTATGGATATAATCCAAACACAAGAATCATCAGGTATCACCGATAATCTGATTCCAACAATGATCAATTATCCAATCGCAGCAATGATACCACAAAATCCAGACTAATCCCCCAAATAATCCAGTCACTGACATGTTGGCCAGAGAAACATAATCTGATTATCTAAATAATCTGATTGTCAAATGAACCGGATTGTGAAAGAAATCATGTGATGTTGAAAACAGGAAGTGATGAGGTTACATGGTCTGTGGAGCCTCAGGTGTGAAGTGATGAGCGGAGGTGTTCCTGTGACGCCATGAGGACCATCAAGACTCAATGATTATTCACACCCGCAGCCTGCAGCAGTGCTGGTTGTGAGTGTGTGTGTGTGTGTGTGTGTGTGTGTGTGTGTGTGTGTGTGTGTGCAGCACTGTGTAAACATGTGTTTTAGCTGCGTTAAGTCTCTGGACGAGGTTCGAGCTGTGAAAGGTGTCGGAGTCAATCCGCCGCTTTATCGCCCGAGCGTCACTCTGTCACTAACTCACTCACTCCTCATCTCCTCGTCCAATCAGACGTGTCGGGCAGCGCGGTGGGAGGTCACGGAGGCTCTCAGGGAGACAGAGGAGGTCTGGGTTCTGTCCTCCGGGACCTCGTGAAACCAGGAGACGAGAACCTGAGAGAGATGAACAAGAAGCTGCAGAACATGTTGGAGGAACAGCTGACCAAGAACATGCACCTACAGAAGGTAACACACACACACACACACACACACACACACACACACACACACACCTCTGTGTTTGACCAGAGATAACAGCAGTGTTTCTCTGCAGGACCTGGAGCTCCTGTCCCAGGAATTAGTCCGTCTCAGCAAAGAGAACAGTCCTGGAGGTGGCGCTGCTGGGTCAGGATGAGACTATCGCCTGAATCCACTTCCCGTCCATTCCCTTCCCTCTCACTACTGTTGCTCTTCGAGGTGTGGGCTGGGCTCAGACTAGCACCTGGAGTCAGCCTTTCTTTCTTTCCCATTCCATGAGCCTGAGAGCTGCTGTGGGCGTGGCCTAATGTCTGGAGCTGTCAGGCGAACGCTTCATTCCGCCTGCAGGGGGCCTGACTACATGCTGGAACACATACGTCCTGCACCACGGAGAGAGAAACAGTAAGACACTACAGACGCAGAGGGAATGGAAAACATTTATGTTGCTATTGAATGTACTGTAATTAGCCGGCACCGCGCTGTCCGGTCCTGGCTATAACCTGGAAACCACATTGAACCAAACTGTATATTTTTTGCTTTTCGCCGGGCTCTCGTGTCTCTGTCGCGTCCTGGCTACGTCCTGGAACACAAGCGGCCTGGTTTCTGAACTGAATGATGTTGTTTTCTCTGTGCAGTAACTGTGGTGATCTGGCTATTACCTGGGCTTCCTGTCTGCAACTAAGCTGGTGTGTTCTATTACTTTGAAAAAAACAAACTGGGGTCAGTCTATGTCCTGGATTGTATGAAACTACACCTGAGCAGCGTCTCCTGAACATGAGACGAGGCTGAAGGGTCAAGTCCGAGTTCAGGTGTAGTTTTCACATGTGGCTATAACGTGGGCTACAGTAACGCACGTGGCTACACACACACACCACACACACACACACACACACACACACACACACAGACGAGGCAGCAGGAGACAGTCTGGGTCCGACTCGTTCACAGCAACAGAAAATGTGAAAACAAGGAGCTTGTCTGTTCGTGGACGAGTGGGCGTGTCCATGACTTTGTAAACAAACAGGAAACTGGAAAAAAATACAAATATCGCAGGATGAAGATCTGGACAAGTTCCAGAAATGATCCAGAGCCCGTTTCATATCACGCACACAGAAATCTCATAAGATGACACTGCAGTACCACTGTTTGGCCACTGTGTTTACTTTGCTTCAGACCTCTGTGCACTTCCTGTTTCCACTTCTTATAAAACCACGTCCTGACTGTCGACCTCCTCCACTCACTTCCTTTCACAGTATGAAGCCATTTTGTTTCCCCACTTAAAAAAATGTCCTGACCTAAAATGTCTCCTGTGTCTCGTGATGACGTCATCGTCCAGAGATTTTAATCAAAAACTGTTTCGTAAATTAATTCTAAGCAAAACTTTACAAATTGTTGTTTTGAACATGGGATCGGTTTAATTCCTGGACTTAAGAAAAACCATCGGCAGCTTGAAATAATCTGAAGTGGATGATTTTCTTTGTGTCTTTGTGTTTCAGCCTTTGTGTGTCTGCGCTCGTGTCGATGCCTTGAATGAATTGAACTCGCACTCGTAACTTTCAGTGATTGTTTCCTCTCCGATCGCAGACAAGAGAAAAAAATCCTCTGCTTTTTGTTGCTACTTCCTGTCGGGCTAGGTCTCACTTCCTGCTCGAAACGACATATTGTTTTTACTCCAGCTGTAAATCTACGACCGTCTATAACGGTTTTTGAAAACACCAAACTGAACTTTTACTTTGAAAAGGAAAAAACACTTGGCCTCATTGCTCCATCGTGGATTTAGCCCTAAAATGCAGTAAACGTTAGCATGCTAGCACTTCCTGTTCCCTCCTCTGGAGGTCGAAGAGTTTATATGAGTCAACATCGGAAAAGTGGTCGAGCTGCACTGAAAACAAACTCTCTCTCTGCTCTGACTGAGCGTGATTGGTCGATGTGCTCGGAGGGGGCGGAGCCTCGGCCCCATCTTGGCTTTGATGTTTTTCTTTGTTTAAAAATCTGTATATAATGTAAACGCTGTCACATGACTTCTATCTGTACGAAGAATCAGCTGATCTATTTATGAGACTGACGACGCTAATTATTCTAACGACCGCAAAATATAAAATATGTATAAGATGTTTAAGTGTCTTTGTTTTTGTTTTTTAAAATTTCATTCTCACCTGAATCACATGACACCGACTCATTGTTTCTCTCTGAATATTCGTTTAAACTCTGAATGTTTGAATCCGGAACTTTTACTCGCTACAATATTTAAACCATCGACTTTTCATTGAAATGATAAAATCATCTTAAACATCAAATTTGACAAATAATGTGTTTTTGTTTGGAACTCGTTTCTTCTCTTCGCTCCAGAACGAGCAGAATTATATCGACATCGGCAGCAGCTCCGCTCCACTGGAGGGCGCCGTGTGGCACCACCATGTTTGTACAGTGGCCCACAAAGGACAAACTAAACAGAAGGTTGATCTGAGGTGGAATCAGCTGCGCTACGCGACGTTACCACTGGATGGTTTAAAATCCTGCACACCGCACCTTTAATTTCTGACTGAAAACTTTGAAAACTTCGTCTGTCGCTTCGTGTTTCAGAATCTAACTGGTGAAGATGGAGGTCGAGTTGGGGGCCGTCAGCGGGGGACGCGCCGTCCGGCTCGGCTCGGCGCTAATTAGCCGTCGACCACTTCCTGTCCCGCAGAGGAAGCAGATTAGAAGAGGTGAGCGCGCGGCTGCTGACGAGGGCCGTCTTAATGAGATAGCGTCTGATTGGTCGGAGCCGAGGGTCAATTGAAAGGTTCGTTTAAATGTGGCTTTAATTAAACGGAGGTCTCACGGGGAGGGAGGACGTCTGTCTGTCTGTGCACCTGTCTGTCTCTCTCAATCTGTCTGTCTTTTTAACTGTCTGTCTGTCTCTCAATCTGTCTCTTTGTCTGTCTCTCTCTCAATCTGTCTGTCTCTCTCTCAATATGTCTGTCTCTCAATCTGTCTGTCTCTCAATCTGTCTGTCTCTTTAACTGTCTTGTCGTGCGCGGCCCCCGAAATGAGACCCAGCCTCTGAATCAAGAATCATGTAGGTCAAAGGTCAGAGGAGGGGGAAGAGTAGAGGCGGTCTGTCTGTCAGAGGGGGTGGGGCTGAGGTGAGGGGGCGGGGCCGAGGTGAGGGGGTGGGCCGAGGTGAGGGGGCGGGGCTGAGGTGAGGGGGCGGGGCTGATGTGAGGGGGCGGGGCTGATGTGAGGGGGCGGGGCTGAGGTGAGGGGGAGGGGACGTGAGTTGAAATGCTAACGTTAGGACTCAGTCCTTGGAAAGGCAGGGGGCGGAGCCTGACAGAGCTCGGGGACACGCCCACATGCTTCGCGCTCCCTCACGCGCAGCAGCTGTCAATCACACTGTAACAACACACTTTAGTTTGTTTGTTTTTCAGATCTGTGTCGGGGGCCGAGCAAGTACAGAGGGACGGGGATGATGATGTAACGGGGTTCTCTAATCGCCCCGGGAAACCAGAGGGGTTACCACGGCGATCCCAACATCCCTGAGAGAGAGAGAGAGAGGGGGAGAGAGAGAGGGAGAGGGAGAGAGAGACAGAGAGAGAGAGACAGAGAGAGAGAGGGGCGGAAAGTCGAGTCAGAGTTTTAAAAATTCAGGAGTTTTCTTCTGCAGCAGGCAACTAAATATAGACCCTGTGTGTGTGTGTGTGTGTGTGTGTGTGTGTGTGTGTGTGTGTGTGATGACAGTCACTTTACCTCCACAACAAAAATGTGACGACACGTCCTGAAAGAAAACACCACAGAGAACATTCAACATGACAGTGAACGCACCACGAGACAGTGAACCCATCACTGGAGAGGACAGGACAGTGAACTCATCACTGGACAGGACAGTGAACACATCACTGGAGAGGACAGGACAGTGAACTCATCACTGGACAGGACAGTGAACTCATCACTGGACAGGACAGTGAACTCATCACTGGAGAGGACAGTGAACACATCACTGGAGAGGACAGGGCAGTGAACACATCACTGGAGAGGACAGTGAACACATCACTGGACAGGACAGG
>JAFBJT010004513.1:3864-19054 GCA_016785325.1 Chascanopsetta lugubris | reverse complement strand
GGGGGGGGGGGGGGGGGGGGGGGGGGGGGGGGGGGGGGGGGGCGTGTGAGGATGAAGGCTACTGATGCATTTATCATGTGTTTACTCTACATTGGCTAAACAGGAGAAGCAGCAGCAAGAGACAAGGTTGCACCAACTTTTCATTATTATTATTATTATTATTATTATTATTGTTATTATTATTAATAATAATAATAATAATAATAATAATAATAATAATAATAATAATATTTCATTTGTTAGCTATATAGCAAGGTCTTCATTCTGAATTTGAAGGTCATATGTTCAGGTTCCCTTTACTATGAAGCAAACATCTCGAAACAGGAAGGAAAAAATGATATTTTTTTTAAATCATGTTTAATCATGTATTTGTTCATAACTCTTGAGTGAGTGATTGTGTCGGTGCAGCTCCTCTCCACTAGAGGGCGCCATGTTGCACCACCATGTTTTTACAGTAGATTTGAAAACCTTTGGTAAGTGAATAACAGCTGATCTCCTCCGAGGGGAGGGAGGGAGGGAGGGAGGGTGCAGCTGTGATATACAACTTCACCACTAGAGGTCACTAACCTGACGATAGACTGAGTAAACACATTCAGGTTCTCCTTCACGCTTCAAAGCCTTAGTGAAGGGTCTTCATGTATCTATGGCAACCAGGCTGAGACTCAAGCTACGGCTTTGACTCGGTGTTAGGAGGAGGATTTACTTACTGACAAACTAACTAACTAACTAACTAACTAACATGTGGGAGAAAAGCAGAACAACATCTGACATTTGATAAAACATGAAAACAAGAAAACAAAACATGAGCATGTGTCTCATGTACCTTTGCCAGACTGGCTGTAAACAGCACACACTCAAACAGCTCCCCCATCCTCTGCAGGAACTCGTCCACGTACGGCCTCTTCAGCACATACACCTGCAACACACACACACACACACACACTGTGTCAGTACTCACAACAACCAGCAGGGTGGCGGCGCCGCCGTTCATTTCCTGCGATTCCTTGTCCCGCGGTCGCTCACGGCCACTTCCTGAAACAAGTAATCAAGAATAGGCCGAGCCGGTGTTAACCAGCCTATCCTGGATTACTTGAACCAGGCCGAGGCCACAGACGCTTCCTCCGCAGCTCGCAGGCTCCCGGGGGGTCACACGTCCGAGTCCCAGGCCCACGTCCACTCTTCCTCAGCCAGATCCATACTTTGAATATTCATCATTTTTCATCAATCATAAATCTGAAGTCTGCTACTTTGGCCATTTTCATTCATGTTCTATTCAGAATGAGTCCAGAGAACTCATTTGATTCGAACACTTTTGAACAGATTTGACATAAATAAATAAATAAATAAATAAATAAACATTAGCCCACAAAGAACATCGGCCATGACTGGATGTACCGATGCATGACTTTCCCACATGTGTCCAGCAGAGGGCTCCACTCACCCATCACTGAAAACCTGGCTGATCAGTTTACAAGACCCATCCCTTTTCAGCTCAGCAACCACCGCAAACACACACACACACACCACCGCCCTCCCCTCTAATGCACTCACACACACACACACACACACACACACACACACACACACACACACACACAGTTGTAGTGTACCTGGTGTGTGGTCCCCTCTATCTCCACAGGCACGATGAAGTCTGCGTTGCTGATGGGCTGCAGAGAGAAGACAGGAGGGAGAGGGTTCACATGAGCTGCTGCTGCTGCTGCTGCTGCTGCTGCTGCTGCTGCTGTGTACGTTCACATGTGGTTACATAAGCAGTGAACACTGAGAACCAGGCTCCTCAACAACAACAGCACTGTAAATCACAGTGTCACTCACCTGATGTTCCACGTGTGAGGGGGAGAGGACACGCATCCATACATTTCATCACATGACACGCCCCCATCACATTCCATACCTTTACTGCCAACAACAGCTACCAACATCCCCGAAATAACAAATCACACTATTTTCAGGAACTGGATACAAAGACAAAAGCCACATTTTTGCACGACTGAAATCACACGCACATCAAAACATAGACATTTGTGAGGAATTTAAAAAACATTGCTGCAGTTCCACGCGGAACATGCAAAGATTTGATATCCTGATTTTTTTTACAGCGTATTTAGCCGTGAGCGACACAAGGCACGGGATTGGCTGGTTCTTCTTCTATGGTTTTGTTATTGGGTGACGGCCGACGTTAAGGGTATTTGCATAAACAGCCATTTTAGATGAGCTGGTTTTATTTACAGAGATGAGACCAGGCTGATGATGACTCAAACGTTTGGCTGTTTTTTTCATCATCGATTCATTTGAATAATGAATTCATTTTAAGGGGCGTGACTTCCTCCTGCTTAGATCATTAGTTCATACGTTATGTCATTATGTTTTGATTGAGCAGATCATTCTAAAGCCTCATTTGATCACGATGCAAATGTTTTTACAGAGTCTTATTGTGAATCTACATGTTTGACTTCTCCGTAGATTCATCAATAATCAAAAAAATCTATTCTAAAAGATGAAATCAATAAGTTGTTGTGGCCTGAGTTTAATAAATAAATAGGCCCTAGTTTACACTGTGTCACAGCCTCAACAACAACAAACAACAGCAGCAGTTGTGGATTCTTGAGTGGACAAAGATCAAAGGGGGCGTGGCCGTACCTTGAAGGAGCTGTGCACCAGCGTCTCGTCCAGGTCTATGACCACGCAGATCTTCCCCTGGTCCTGAGCGTGGACCTCAGGCAGGAGACTGGGCTCCAGCTGCTGAGACCACAACACAAACATCACAGCGCTTATTGTTGTTTACACCTTTTACACCACAACAACCAAAGCTTCGCCGTTTGCTTTCACCTCCGGGAAAATACACGAGGTCGGGGTTTTTAGAGGCGATGGGGTCTGAAATGTTTCAGAAGTCAAAGATCAGCATGTTTGTGTCTTTCCTGACTTTTCCAATGGAACGTCATTCGTTTCCTCGGCGAGTTCTGTTTCTCTGGGTTCTTCAGCCGCGCACATTCATTATTTAAATGTTACGTAACATCAATCACATGCTCGTTTTGAACAATGACTGCGAAGCCAAATCAAAAGTTTCATTCATATTCAGACGGTCACCACGGCGACCACACGCTGCTTCCTGCCCCCCCCCCCCCCACAGGAGGCTACTCCTCCGTGTTAGTGAACGTGCCGTCTCATTACGATGCCACTGAACCTCGCTAATCAGACCGACAGCGCTCACTGCAGCAGGGGCTCGGAGGGGGCGGGGCTTCTCTCTGCTCCTCTCCACCTCAACAATTACGGGGTGCACCGCCACTACGCCCCCCCCACACACATCACCCCCCACCCCCCGCCATCTGCCTGAAGGGGCGACGGGTGCTGCGCTCTCCTCCTCCAGTGAGAAGATCAAAGCAACAAAGACAGTTGAGGTTTAAAGGAGCAGGTGCGTCGGTGGTTTTCGTGGATAAAATGAATAAAGGGAACTTCATTTAAAGGTGCAGTGTGTACGATTTCAGTCACTTTTGTTACTTAACAAATGACGTTTTAATGAATTCATAATCACCTAAATGTTGAAATGTTAAATGAGCCCACGAGTGAATATTTACATGAGGAGGGGGTCCACTCTTTGGAGGCCGCCATGTTTTTACTGAAGTCAGAGTGGACGTACTAAACATCTTTTGAGCTTTAAAGACAACTGAAGGTTCTCCTTGTGTTCAGAGGGGTGAGGGTGAGGTGCAACCTCACCTCTAGATGTCACCAAATCTTACACACTGCACCTTTAAAACGCACACACACACACACACTCCATGTTGATGGCATGCAGAGTAACGGGTGGGACAGGGAAGCCAGATCTTGTGTAAACAAAAACAGAGGGCGGGCAGGGCTGAGCCCAGGTCGCCAAACTCTCATGATCTTCTTTGTCGGCGCTGAGCGTTGTGAAATGTTGACGGAATGAGAATGGGGCGTTACCTTGACAACCGTTCCATTTTCCTGTGGATCCAGCAAGGCCTGCTGGGAAGGTGGCGGGAGCGGCGGCGGCGGTTTGGGGCCATCCTGAGCTTGGAAGCAGCAGAAGAGCGCTTTGAAGATGTTACAGCTCCGAGGCTGTTTCAGGGCCGAGCGGTTCACCTGGCCTGGAATCACAGAGCAGACGCTCGTGAGCCACAACACAAACAACCCGCTGAGTCTTCATTATGCAGACAACAACAACAACAACAACAACAAACACATCCAGCTCAGATTCAGGTGCATGTGCTGCTTGTAACATCGAGATCTCATTCAGTTCACGGCTCCGTCCGTCTGTCCACACGGCCCTGCACATCAAATCTGTTTCTAATGCGCCTGCCTCTGCTGCTGCTGCCTCTGCTGCTGCTGCTGCTGCTGCTGCTGCAAATGGCTGGTACATGTTATATAATCACAGAGGGCGGGAAAACCCACACTTTTCAGCAGCAGCAGCAGCAGCCTCACCAGAAAACACAGACAGAAAACATTCCAACCATTTTAAACTCCGAGACCTCAGAGCAGAGCTGGAGCCTGGAGCTCGTCACAAAGAGAGAGAGAGAGAGAGAGAGACAGAGAGAGAGAGGGGCGAGCGAGCAGCACAACAACCAGGCGGCACCAGCACCGGGGTTGGGGTGGACCGGACCGAGCAGCCGGACCTCGGCGCTCTGCAGGTCTCTGATCCGTCACCGTGACCACGGGCGTCCCCACAGACTTGACAGCACTTGGTGAATTCGCGGGGTGGGGGCGGGGCAGGGGGAGGGGGCGGGGCAGGGGCAGGGGGAGGGGCAGGGGCGGTATGGGGGGGGGGGACATTCTTATGAGTCCCTTCGTGTGAGGACTTGCTTAAATTTATACCCATGGATGCGCTGCTGCTGTTACACTTTGTAACCCCCCCCCCCCCACCGAGAACATGCTGTGACATCAGGCCTGACAGCTCCTAAAACACAACGTCAACAAACATGTTATAGAACAGCAGAGTGTTCATCTTCCAACACCACGTCCAAGCGACGGAGGTAAAACAAACAACCTCCGCCGATTGATTTCCCACCGGATGGCAGCACCGGCCGAGTGTGACATAACACATGCATGGACGCGGCCCCTGCACATGTATATTTCATACACCTCAACCCAGGCCTTTAAACGTGTGCATATATAAACACGATGAATTATTGACGGAGGCTTCGACGCTAAAAACAACACAATGTAAACAAGCAAAAAAAAATAACAGAGAGAGAATCAATGAGCGGAGCCTCATTCAAGCCGGAGGAGAGCGAGCAAACAAGGGAATCTTTGAAAGGGCGCTACAATGGGCGTGTGCAGGGGGCGTGGCCCTGCATTCCGCTGTCAATACCGCGACACCTGGCGTTTCTATGCCGCTGCCAGAACTCCCCTCCGCCGCTCTGCAGCGCTACAGGAACGCCTTGTTTTGCAAGGTGCACCACCCGCGCATTCCTCTGCGTGACAGACACCATGACACATGACACACAACATGAACCGGGGGTTCGATCCCGGCTTCCCTCCACTGGCGCTCCTCTGGTGATGGCAGTAAAGAAGCGCCGGGGATGTGGACGGGTTCCAAACGAGCTGGAACCTGAGAGACGAGGATCAGCAGCTCGGGTTCACAGAGGAGAAGTCAGGGACAACAACACATGTCCAGGAGCACACATGTACACACACACACACACACACAGCCACTTGCCGTGTGGCCAAGATCTGATACTCTAATCAATGTACTCTACCCAGTCCAGAGCCTTAAGCCCAAGAACACACATGCACACACACACACACACACACACACGTCCAAGAACACACATGTACACACACACACCCACGTCCAGGAACACACATGTACACACACACACACATACACACACACACACACATGTCCAGGAGCACACATGTACNNNACAGAGAAGACAGCTGGAGAAGCAGAGCAGCACCTGGAGAACACACAGGGATTACAACATGTTTACATGTTTACATGTACACACACACACACATACACACACACACACATGTCCAGGAGCACACATGTACACACACACACACACGTCCAGGAACACACATGTACACACACACACACACACACGTCCAGGAACACACATGTACACACACACACACGTACATACATACACACACACACGTACACAAACACACACACATGTACACAAACACATACACCACACATGTACACAAACACACACACGTACACAAACACACACATGTCCAGGAACATACATCTACACACACACACACACACAAACACGTCCAGGAACACACATGTACACAAACACACACGTACACAAACACACACATGTCCAGGAACATACATCTACACACACACACACACACACACACACGAACACGTCCAGGAACACACATGTACACAAACACACACGTACACACACACGCGCGCGCGCGGGAGGAACAGTGGACAGTAAAAGCCTCCCTCCCTCCGTGGAGCTTAAATCCAGCACAATAACAACAACTGGCCTCTGTGGTTCAGCAGCAGTTATGTAATCATCTTTTATAATGTGTTATTCAGGCTTATGTATCAAAGTTGTATGACTTTTATTTCAAGTGGATCCACGAAGGACAAACACTTTAAAGAGGCAACATCGAGAAGAACCGACTATTATAAATGACGGAGATAAGAAGTTAGAAGTTAAAAGTATGTTTTAGATGCAAAAATGGGTCAGACCAGAACCTAACCACCTCAGAACCAGATTGCAAACACCACAGCAACTGAAGAAGAACCTAAACACTCCTGGACCACAAGAACCTCAAAGCTTCAGAACCAGAGGAGGAACCCAAACACTGCAGCGCCACAGGAAGAACCTGGACAGACAAGAACCAGAACACAAACCTGATGACTATTGGCAGAGGAACCCAATTATACCAGAACCTGTGGAGAACCTGTTTCATCAACTCAATGTAAACAAATCAGAGTTCCCCAACACCTGCCAATCTTTGGAGAAGAACCCAGAAGAACCTTTTTCAACACTTTGAACATTATTTAATGTAGAACTGGAACAACCAGAGAAGGAACCAGAACCATCTCAGGTGTCTTCAAGAGCCTCAAGGATTCGTACACAAAGATCATCATTCGGCCGAGAACCTGAAAAGAACCCCGATTGTCACAATCACTCCAAACTCTCTTGGCTTCCTGACACCAAACAGAGACGAACCACCAGTTTCTGACACACCCACCGACACCTGGGAGGAAACCAAACTACTATTCGGTTCTGAACGCCGCTCAAAGAGGAACCTAAGCCCTCCACACTTTCCTGACTGCCAAGAAGAACCTAAACACTTCCTGAATATCCAGGGACGAACCAAGAACCTTCATCATCCTTCATCAGAGAGACCAAAACAACCACTACCTGGAGAAGAACCGATCACAACATGGAGGTCCAACCACTTTTCAAAGAGGAACCCGGATACTGTAAGAATCATCAACGACCAAGAGGACACCGTAAAGCCAGGCTTTGGTTTATGACTCGGAGAAGAACCAATAACCACCCACAATACAAGCAGTGGAACCCAAACACCCTGAGGTTCTTCAACAACCAAGGGGAACTCCTGGAACAGTCTGGGTTTGGACTGGTTTTTGGAGGGAAACCAAAACAACCACAATCTAAGTAGGAACCCAACCACCGAGAGGTCCCTCAAACCCTGGTCAGTTCTTCAGGGATGGACCAAGATGTTTCAACACAACCACCAACACTGTTGCCTGAGGACTCAGTGGTTCCTCAACATTCAACAGGAACCATAACACTGAGTTCTGACCAAAACACCCAGGACCCAGAGCTGGAATCCAAACCCTCTGTGGTTCTTCTGCAGCCAAGAGGAATTCTTAAATGACAGGGTTTGGAACCGTATTCAACCATGAACCAAAACAACCATCACCTGAGGAACAACTACACATCCGAAGGTTCTCCAACGGTCAAGAGGAACTCCAACACACCAGGATCCGAACCATTATTCGAAGGTGAACCAAAACAACCACTGCCCAAGGCAAGAACCAAACAACAACCAGAGGAACCCAACACTCTGGGTCTGGACCCTTATTTGGGAGGGAACCAAAACAACCACAATCCCAGGAACAACCCAACCACCTAGAGGTTCCTCAAACCCCTTCATGAACCTTAACTCTCTGGGATTCGAACCATTATTCAGAGGTGAACCAAAACAACCACGACCTAAAAACATCCAACAACATCAACAACCAGGCGGGTTTGGAACATTATTGGCAAAACATGTGAACACAACATCCTGGAGCTAGAACCCCAACATCCACAGGAATGATCAACAGCAGCAGCAGCAGCAGCAGGGTCCCGCCAGCCCGGCCCAGCCCACCCGAGGCCCGTGTCCGTGGGTTTGAGGGTCTCACCTGTTTTCTCTGACACTTCTTCTTTCTGCACTTGGGTGATAACAGAACTTTCCATCGGACAATCACGGAGCCCTCAAAATCCTCAAATCCTGTCCCCGGGCACTGACGGGCATCCCTCATTGGTTTCACTCGGACTCGATCCACCGAGGTCACTAATGCTCCGGGTGGGATTCGTCTTTGATTCGCCACCTCAGGTCCCTCTTCTTCTTCTTCTTCTTCTTCTGCTTCTTCTTCTTCTTCTTCTTCTCCTCCTCCTGGAGGTCCACCCGCCGGGGGAAAGCGGTCCAAGGCACTGTTCGGTGGTGTTGTTCGGGGGGAGGTTGTTCGGGTCCGTGGTCCCGGGTTTGACCGCGCTCTGTCCCGGGTTTGACCGCCTCGCTGGCCCCGCAGAGAACTCCTCACTTTCGCAGCAACAACATGGAGAATCCAGGCGAGAGGAGGAAAACAACCGAGGAAATGGGGCAAGCGCGGTCGGTTTCAAGCCCCCCTTTACTACAGATAAACAACACCGCCCGAGAGGAGCCGAAGAGCGACGGAAACCGCCGAGAGTCGGCGTCTCGTGCGGGGTTCCGGTGCGGGGAAGCGATCCGCGGTGCGGAGTTCGGTGGAAAATACGTGTTTTGTTGTTTTCCGCCGTTTTGTTTTTCTACGGTCGGGACCCCGCGGGCGCCTCGAAACCGTCAGCGCGCCCTGATTGGTCGGTTCGGAGGCAGAGGGGGCGTGGCCCGAGGCATTCCTCCCTGTCCCGCACGCTCCGCAGCGAACACATTCCAGCGCTGCTCCCGCCAATCACATCACATTGTTTGTCACATTAGACAACAAATACACACACATTTACATAAATACACACCTGGACGTTTGTTCTATTATTTCCTATTTTCCACTATAGTTAATTTTTTCTGTCGTTCTATGTTCATGTTGTTTACTGTATCTTCATTGTTACATCTCACACACACACACACACACACACACACACACACACACACACACACACACATACGAACAAATATAGACACTTGTTACATCTGACACACACACACACACACACACACACACACACATTCAGAGGATAACGGAAAATGAATTCATGTTTACATAAAAACAAACCAGGTTATTTCACATTTTGTTACTGAATTGTACTTTTTATTTTATTCCGGTTTTTACATTTAAAAATATCTATTTCTCTTATTCTCGTGTGTTTTCAGGATAAATGTGCCAAAGTCAGATTTGGGTGAAAGGGTGAAAACATGAATTAGTGATGGTTCGATTTCTGTGTCATCATGTAATAAAGTTATGGATGAATATGATATTAAGATGTCAGGATAATGGAAGGCTCTCCTGTAAAGGCTTACGGGGGAATCCAGGCAAAATGGCGGCTTCCATGGAGGAGGACTCACTGTGATTGGTCATTCCGAGGTGATACAAATACAAACACCCCTCCCCTTTTTAAAATCAATAACAAAAATACATAAATAATGCAAACAACATAATTCAAATCAATAATTCTTTCTAATCAATCTCTTGAATCCCACACACTGCATCTTCATCATCAGTGTGTGTGTGTGTGTGTGTAACAGCATGAGGCTCTGCTGGTAGTAAACATTACATGGAGGTTGCATCATGGACAGAAATAGATCCAATAAATGAGCAGGAAAACTACAACCAGGCCACGAGCTGGTGACAGATGCTGCTGCTACTTCATCAGAGTACTCCACAGTACTCTGATGAAGTACTCTGATGAAGTACTCTGATGAAGTACTCTGTGAAGTCACTTCCTGTGTATCTGCCACCGAACACAGGAGTCTGAATCCACAGCAGAGGCGCAGGGTCACGACCCCATGATGAGATAGTGGGTCCACAGAAGTTTAGAACCACACACACAACATGGAGGTTTTGTAGTTTTTCTGTCCTCAGAGGAACTACAACCTCTCTGATGAAGTAACATACGTGACATCACATCAAATGACATCATCAGTTCAACACATCTAAGGCCGTGAAGTTCTTCATGTACAAACACTGTCCATTAACTTCATGTACATTTTACACTGTAAATGTCTTTTTCACTTTTACACGACAAAACGTGTAAAAGTATTTAAATTCGAATGATTTCAGAGTATTACAAAGTATGTAGGTACTGAAGGAGACAAGGGACTTTTACGGTCGTAGGTTTCTGATTATTTAGTTGTTTAACAGTTTAACCGTGACCAGTGACGAGCGAGCGAGCGGGTGGGCGAGCGGGTGGGCGAGCAGGTGGGCGGGCGAGCGGGCGAGCGAGTGAGTGGCCCCGCTGTTTGCATTCCTGCTGTCGGACATTTTGAGGCGGCTCTGACGGATCCATGTAAAAATAAAAGCTGCGGCGCCACAGCTGTGAAACGTCATGTGGACGTGAAGACGGAGCTGTTTACTAAATCTACTTAAAGTTGATTATCACCCCGCCCACAACATCTCACCCCCCCCCCCCCCCCCCACACCACCTCCCCCCCCCCCCCCTGCCCGCCGCCCCGCCCCGCCCCTGTCTTAGCCCCTCCCCCTCAGAGTGTGTGAGAGCATTCCTGAGAGAAGACGGTCTGATGAACGGACAGAGAAGGTGAAGGGGTCACATGGTGTAAAAGGAGGTGTGACCTAAACTAACGACAGAACGACCATCTGTCATCAAACATAAACAATAACAATGACAGAGACGTCGTGACCTTTGACCTTTAATCTCAACTTTGAGTCAGAAAAACCTTTTAACTTCATGTGAAGAAGCGATACTGTATTCTCCGGGCTGTGTGAGGTCATAACGACCTTGACCTTTGACCTTTAGCTACCAAAATCTAATCAGTTCACCCTCCAGTCCGAGTGAATGTTCTTACCGAGTTTTGAGAAATTCTGTCAAAGTATTCTGTAGATGTTGTGTTCAAAATGTAAACAAATGCTAAAAAATGTTTTGTGAAGTGAGAAGTCACATGTGTAAGATTTAGGTGAAAGAAAATACTTTAGTCCACTAGAGGGCGCCATTTTGTTTTCTCAGTCCCTCTAGTGTCCAGGCAGAGTTAGTGCAGGTCATTAAACCAACACCTCTGTAATATTTACACTTTGAAGAATCAAACAAGTCACATATTCACTTTATATTTACTCATAAAAACATCGGCATCATTGGTTTGGATCATTAACATGGAAACACTCCCACCTGAATCTGACACACTGCACCTTTAAAATAACCCCTTTGTTATGAATCAGCTGTAACTATGACAACAATAACAACAATAAAGTGAAATCAGTGGCATTCACTTGAAAATAATCAATAACCCCCCCCCCACACACACACACACATACACATGAATACACAAATGAAAGAATAGATAGATTGATAAATAAATAAACAGATAAACAGATAAATAAACACACACACACCTGGGAGTCCACAGCTCCCTCTCTCCCTCAGTCCTGCTGGAGACAAACTGAAATGTCCTCATGTGCAGCTGCAAGTGGAGGGTCCACAGTCATGTGATTTGCTGGAAGAGCCCCCCCCCCTCCTGCAGGCCTGCCCCTGCGTGGCCTCTGCTGGGCTGTGTTTCCAGGAAAGGGGCCTCCTGGTCAGGCTGTGAGGCCTCGGCAGGGAGACATTACTGACTCATTGAGAAAAACAAAAACACAGAGAGAGAGAGAGGGAGAGGGAGAGAGAGAGAGAGAGAGAGAGAGAGAGAGAGAGAGAGAGAGAGAGAGAGAGAGAGAGAGAGAGGAGAGGGAGAGAGAGGGAGAGAGAGAGAGAGAGAGAGAGAGGGGAGTTGGTGGGAAGACTCTCCCCTCTTACATAACTCTCTCTGCCTCCATGACAGGTCGAGGAAGAGGAGGGAGACGATGAAGAAGAAGAAGAAGAAGAAGAAGAAGAAGAAGTTTGGCGCCTCAATGCAAAGAAAAACCTGTCGGTTCAGCTTCACTTCTCCACTACTGGAATTCCTCAAACCAGCCGTGCTCGCTCACTGTTGCACAATAGACACACACACACACACACACACACACACACACACACACACACACACACACACACACACACACACACACACACCCTGCAGCCTCTTCTCTCTGCTCGACCACAATCATCTTGTTTCTGTGTAACAACACAAACTATGATGTAACACAACATGGATCTGAAGCTGTTGTGTTGTTGTAGTTCCACTGGTTTGAAAGCGGCCTGCGCTGCCGCCCTGTGGCCGAAGGTGGTACTACATGTAAACTGCAGCTCTGTCACTGAAAACACTGAGTGAAACTATTTCAGAAAAACACTGCAGAGAATCAAAGGTGATGAAAAGGTCATTAAAGGTACCGTGTGTAAGATGCAGTGACATCTAGTGGTGAAGCTGAATATTGCAGCTGACCCTGCCCTTACAAACATGGTGGGGAACCTGTCGGCCTCCATTTAAACTACAAAGGAGTTTATTTTGTCCATTCTGAGCTACTGTACAAACATGGTGGTGCAACATGGCGCCCTCTAGTGGAGAGGAGCTGCTCCTGATGTCAATATGAAGGGTCATGAGAATAATCATTCATTCATTCAGGTGATTATACTCATCAAAACACCAGTATCACTTTCATTTTTTTTTTGCCAAAAGGAAAAATTTAAACTAAATTTTTCTTGAACTCACTTGAGTTCTATTCAGGTTAAATGTTTTTTAATGATTATTGATTATGTTATTTTATCTAATTTAAATCTATTTTTAATTTAGTCTTATTTCATCCTTTTTATTTTCTTATTTTTAATTACTATTCTGATATTAACTTGAGCTGCTGACACGTGTTTTGTCTTTTATCTTTATTGTCAGTTATCCTGTTCAACACTTTGGTATTTTGTATAAAAGCTTGTGTACAAACGAAGTGTCATTGATTTTCAGTCTCCTTGAAACTGGACAAGTACAATTTGATTGGATGTTGCTGATTCAGCAAATATACAAAGACAATTTATGTTAATTTGCAAAAAATAAAATACAAAATAAAAACAATAAATGAATGTTACAAACGTGTTATTGTTGAAAAACACAATAATAAATAATCTTCATTTATACATTTGATCTTGTTCTCATTATCATTTCCATTCATAATTTGTGACGAGGATTTAATTTATTTCTACAAGGAATAAAAACGTCTCCCTCGTTTTTCACTGATGTGAGCGGAGCTGATTATGTGGTGGTGTTGAGATTACTGTCCACTAGGGGGCGTCTGATCAGTCCCAGGAGATTAACGACCCTCATGCCACCACATGTGCATGTTCTCCTACATTCCTCTGGTGGAGAGGAACACGGCACCTTCACATCTTTATCTTTAGAAAATGATCAAACTTCAAGTATAAGATCCAAACAGACTTCCTGTTTGGATCAATCAGCACCATGGAAACCAACCATCATGTGGCCGAAGGTCACGGGTTCACGTGTCAAACTCCGGCTGCTGCTCCATCAGGATCCTGGTGTCGGTCCCTCGCCGAGACGCCGGGTCCAGACAGGAAACGCCCAGAGCGATGAGGCACAGCCACACCTGGGGGGGGCGGGGTGGAGAGGGGGGGGGGGGGGGGGATGGGGCGAGAGGGAGAGGGAGAGAGAGAGATGGAGAGAGAGGGGGGGAGAGAGAGATAAAGTTTAAATAACAGGAAACCAGCAGCTGTTAGGCTCCGCCCCTTCCTCCTCGGTCCTCACCAAATATCCCACGAAGCTCAGGTAAGCGATGCAGAGCAGCGCCACCAACGCGTAGAGCCACGCGCTCTGAAGCGTCGCCACGTAAACAACCACGAAATACATGTTGATGGCGCAGACCACCAGGATGACCACGCCCCCTCCCACCTTATACACCCTGGACACAGAGAGGGGGGCGGGGTCAGAGGGTTCATTCATAATAATACACGATAACAAAACGAATGAATACTACACATACAAAATGTAATGTATAAGTACCATGATGAAATAGACATATGACATAATAAAAAATATAATATAAATTATAAAATTATAATAGATGAAAAATGTATTAAACAAAAAATAATATAATAATATAAAATGCATAAATGGGAAAAATAAATACATTCGACTAAATACATCAACAGAATGATATGAGGACAAAGACAATATGACAGATGAAAACTCACAGTCCGTTCGCGAACTCGTTCATGAGTGAAGGTAAACTGGTGAAGGTGAGGATGGGGATGAGGGCAAAGGGCAACTGTGGGGGGGCAGCAGACACACAGCAGGGGGCGCTGTTGCTTTTAAACAGTCACAGTACTTCAGTACTTTTCCTGAGAGTCTGAAAATCACGGCTGATGCAGGTTCTCAGAAATGAAAGCAACATGTCCGCGAGATTCAATACACACATTTACAACAACAACAACAACAACAACAACAACAACAAGGCAGGGTGGGTGTGGCCTGACCTGCAGACTCTGCAGAACGTTCAGGAAGTCGTTCATCCCGGTCAGATGCTGAACGTCCTGGAACACGGCCACTAAGAGCGTGGGAACCACGGCGAGCGAGCGCGTCAACACAACACGGGCGAAACGAGACCAACGCAGGTTCAGGAAACCCTGAGGGCGGGAAACACCTCAGTGTGTGAGTGTGTGTGTGTGTGTGTGTGTGTGTGTGTGTGTGTGTGTGTGTGTGTGTGTGTGTGTGTGTGTGTCTGACCTCCATGACGAACTGTCCGGAGTAGGTCCCCGTCATGGTGGAGCTCTGACCTGCAGCCAAGATCCCGACCGCCCAGATGTAGAGAGCAGCAGGACCGAAGAAACAGCCCAACACCACACCCTGACACACAACACTTTATCTCTCGCCCTCTTTCTCTCGT
>JAFBJT010004466.1:9595-20802 GCA_016785325.1 Chascanopsetta lugubris | reverse complement strand
CCCCCCCCCCCTTTTCCCCCCTAATAAATATTTAAACACACTAAGCAATGTGTTATTTGATTTGTGCTCTGCTGCTTTTTCACCGCCGGCCCATATGTCCAGTAATTAAAGCATTTGGGCTGAAATCTGTGTGAAATAGTCGTCGGTGCAGCTCCGGAGCCGGCAGCACCGGCCCTGATGAGCGCAATCAGCACAGGGCTGAATCGGACTCAACACGGAGAGTGTTCTCACAGTCGGCGCTTAATCATGATGCTCGATCACCAGCTCTGCAAGCTGTTCCCTCAGAGGCACGGGAGCCGCCACCGCCGGGTGGGACGCTGGGTTCGTTATGGTTTAAATGTTTAACAGATGATTGGCCTCACAGGGAAACAGGGCTGGTGAGTCTGTTTTTTAATGCCCCGCCTGTTGAGTGAGCTGGTTATGAAAGAGCACGTGAAGGGCTGTTATTAACTGCCCCTGCCTATCAGACACATCGAGTGTTTCATGGGGAACAACTGTCCTGACAGAGTAAGCGGGGGGATACAACAACATGTGGGCATGCAGAGCAAACGGCGCCATTCGTCGTTTCATTTGCAGTTAACCCTTTAACTCTTCCCTCAAGGGTTCGAGATAAGTATCGTACATATCGTTCATGACCCTTCGTCTTAAACCTCATGTCAGCAAGAACATCGAATGTGTGAGACGTAGACTTTCACATGGACGAGGCTTTTCATCCATGAGCAGCGATTGAAAGCGAGATCTTTAACTTGCAAGAGCAAAAGCCTCCCGACGTTTACTGTGGTTCGACTCATGATTCCATCTACGATATAAATCTACTTTAATTTAAACGGTGTGACGGGTGTTCGGACCCCAACCTGTCTGAACTTGAAATAGTCGTGTATTGCCACATACTACACTCGACTTGCAAGGAGCAGTGTTGCGAGTCACACGAAAAGAAAAAAAAATTAAAGGAGCAACAACAACCAGGTAAGAGTTGCACAGGATGCACAGTTGCCGGCTCACACGGAGCAACATGAGCCAGAGACAAAATGGAGGTGAGGGACCAGACGTCAGGACAAAGACAAAGACAAAAGGCATCGAACTGGAAGAGGAGAGAGGAAGCTTCTCTCAACTGTCGCTGGGCAACGAAGGCACATCCTGAAGCAGACGGACGCTCTCTCACTGCAGAGACCAGACATGGAGTGATCATTATGATCTAATGCACCCAAAGGCACTCGTGGTCAACAGATCCTCCACCCATCCGACAAGCACAGTGACAGAGGTGAACAAAAACTACTATCTGCATGTGGTCGTCTCTATTTGTCATCATACTTCATCTTTTTGGTTACGTTGCATTAATGTGTATTTCCTGGAGTGTGGCAGCTTCCATTACACTGTGTATTCATGTACTTTCCCTGACCTTTCTCTTTCACTGTTCAACAAACTTCCCCACATAGTTGTCATGTAAGTAGTTTCATCAACAAATGGCTGAATTACAGGGATTTCCCCGCCAGCGTTGTGTTTCACCTAAATACCAGAGGATGACCTAAGCATTTACAACCTGAAGAGCAACTAAACTTGTGAGCAGGAAGTTGACCGACTTCTTGAAAGACGGCAATGATCTGTCCTTGTTCTCTCATTACATCCAACAATCAGATCAGAGCATCACACAGAAATTCTTACATTTGTTTCGCATTTGTTTCCTGTTTTGTTAGTTTCCTTATTTGGTTTCTTTGCAACCCTTCATGTTGCGCCACACAGAACAGTGTTCATTTCCAGATTTGCAGTGTTGAGCCTCAGAAATACAATAGTTATTGTGCTTAAAGGTGCAGTGTGTAAGATTTTGGTCATTTTTGTCACGTCTATAAATATAACAAAACAATGACCTATTGCTGTTTTCAGGAATTTATAATCCTCTTAATGTTTTGTTTTCCCATCACCCTTTAACGAGACCATTCATGAATATTTACATGAGCGGGTCGTCTCTACGCGGGCCGCCATCTTTATACAGTCGACCAGAGTGGACATTCCAAGCATCTTTTTGGTTTGGATTACAGCGGAGGGCTACTATCGGTTCTCCTGCATGCTCTGACGGGGGGAGTGTGAGATGATGGATACAACGTGCAACTTCACCACTACATGTCGCCAAATCTTACACACTGCACCTTTACGAAGAAACACCTTAATAACAAACTCGCGCTCTGAGTTTGATAATGTTTGAATGGAAAAGTTGTGCGGTCACATGGAAATAATGTGTCTGTATAAAAACACAGAGGGCAGAAAGTGTTTCTATTTTTAAAGGACGTTTGACGTCTTATCAGAAGACGGGAGACATATTTAAATTTTACAGCTTTTAATGTCGTGTATCACACGACTCTGCTCCAGCATGAATGGGAGTTTTGTGTTGCCCCAAAGTGACAAAAGGAATAGTGTAATGGAAGCTGCCACACTCCAGAAACACATTATACCCAACACCTCACAGATTGAGTTCAGATTAGCGCTCGAGCAAACAAAACATGAACCTTGTATCTTTGAATGAACCCTCATACAGAACTCGCCAAGATGGAATTTCCAGAAATCACGTGCAAATGAACACTCCTTCGAGCTGGCAGGCGACCTTGTATGGTAATTGACCACGCCCACAACACAGAGGAAAACCAGTCCAACCGCTCATCAACACAACTGATCTACAACCAGACTCATAACTTTCATTCATAACTGTTTGTTTGGCTCCATTTGTTGTCTCAGTCTTGGCACAATGAGATTAAAGACTTCAAATCAATTCCGTGTCGCCTGGAGTGGTTTGGCGTGTGCAGTCTGTGTCTGTCTCAGTGTATCTGTCTTTGTCTTTGTCTCTGTCTTTGTCTGTGCAAGAGGAGGGAGCGAGCTGGAGGTGGATCCAAGTGACAAGAGCGCAGAGAGTGAAACCGGCTCACTGCGCGCACACTTCCCCAGAGTGTGAGCAACACATGGCCCCGGACAGTCGCTCAAGATGACGTCCCTCTGGTGTCTTGAGTTCCTGCTGTGGCCCCTGCTCCTCCAGCAGGCCTGGGCCGAGGAGCCCGAGCCGGTGTTCAGAGCGCAGGGCGGCGCCATGGAGGTGGGTTACTGCTTCGGAGTGGATTACATTGTTGTGTACAGACGCGCGCCGGGAGGAGACCAGCTTCTCGGAAACTCCTCGGCGGACGGTGCGGCTGTCGTGCCCCCCGCTGACCTGCGGGGTCGCATCCGCCTCAACCAGCACCACCAGCTGCTCGGGCTGCAGGTCAGGAACCTCACGCAGGAGGACTCGGGGATTTATCGGAGGGAGTGTTGGCAGAACCAGAAACTTGCCAGCCAGCTGACACAGCAGCTCTTTGTGTGCAACGAGGAGTTTGAATCGGAGGAGATCGTCGTGGAGGAAGGGGCAACGGAGGTCGAACTTCTGTGCAACCACAGCTCTGCAGGTCTGCCGGGAACTTCGGTGCGATGGTACCACGAGACCTATCCCTCGTACAAGGTCACGCTCTTCCTGGACAGCAGCGTTTCGCTCCAGCCTCTGGCGGAGGAGATGAAAGGCGTCTCCGCGGTCCGAGACAAAGGGGCATCGCTGGTGATAAACAGCAGCGCGTTGAAGAGCTCACAGCACTTTCACTGCCTCGTTAACAAAGGTAAGAGGTGCCTCAGTTTCCAGAATATGCATTTACCCGTCAGCGCTGAGAGCAGGGACGTTTTTGCCTCGCTCGGCGAGAGAGTGGTGCTGGAGTGTCCATCTGATGGGAACCACCAGCAGTGGGACACACCGGGGGGAAAGATCAACGGCAGCAGCCCAAGGAACAGTAACATGTACGTATCAGCCGGGGACAGGTCACAGGACTTCTCACTGGTGATCCCTGCCGTCTCTGACGAACACACCGGGGATTACTCATGCATCTCCACTTCACTCGAGCTGCAGTTCACCTTGATTCTTTGTCCTGAGAGTAAAGCAGAAGAGATCACGTTCTCTGAGGGGAGGGATTTGTCTCTGGAGTGTAAAGTTGATCCTGACGATTCCCAGACAGTGATGTGGTACCGCACTGAAACGTCGGGAGAGCACAAACACATCTGGACAGACGGCAGCGATTCGAGCCCGGAGGATCTGAGGGGCAGGGCGACGGTGTCCGACAACGGCACCAGGCTGGTGATCTCCGACATGAAGACGGGTGATGCCGGCGTGTACTGGTGCGTCGCCGTCCACGAAGGCCCAGAGTTCCTGGAGCTCGATGGTGATTTCAAATATGATTATGAGGAGGAAGAGTCAGAGGATGATGAAGAGTACGGTGACTTCTGGCACAACACACACAGGTGCATCGTTAAACAGGAGACCACGGTGACATTATTCAAGCCTGCCGTCTTTAATCCAGGGAGGAGTCTTGACGCCGCCTCCACCGCCGAGCCGCCACCATCCTCCGATGTCGCTGCGGTGGCAGCGGGAGCAGCGGTGGCAGTGCTGGTGGTGGTCGGACTGATCGTTGCGGGGATTGTTGTATGGATGAAAATGGCGGCATCTGGCTCAGGAGCGCGTACGAGCAATAACATCGGAATGGATGATGATCCCGGCTGCACTGGAGGCTTAACGAGTGATGGATGTGATGCTTAAATGCTTATATCAGGCTGCTTCCTGCCATTTTCTATCCACTTGACGTTAACAATGCAATGGAATATGTCCATGACTCTGTCCAACTGTTTTAGATCATAAAATGGTTGAACGTTTACTTTCATCTTTGTATTGACTTCTCTCTCTCTCTTGGAGGTGCACATGCTGGATTTCTGTGGAGTTGAACCTGAGATAATTAGGTGCTAAACTTCTAAATAAAATTTGTGCTGACACTTTCCACTTTTCCACTGATATTTTCCACTCCGTTTTCCACTGAGAGCCGTCAGTTTCAACGACTCGGGTCATTTAGATGCGTGTGATGGATGGGGAATGTAGCGTGGCTGCGGGTGTCACTGAGTGATGACTCAAACCAGTCAGGTCGCTGTGCTGTCAACAGATTCGTCAATTGCCAATCAGGCAGAGCGGCACAGAAAGTACCTGAAGAATCTCTGTCAAAGGAATCCAAACATCACTTCATTGAACCATGTCCAGTGGCGTCGTTGGGCCTATTTTAGGGGCCCCTGACATATTCTTAAGCCCCCCTAAATAATTTGGTGTTGTTTCATTAAAAATGTTTATGATTTTCTTTTATTTTTTCCAAAAAAGTGCCAGGAAATTCAAAGTTAAGTGGCCAGAATATGAGTTTGAATAAATAATCATATGACCTGTCATTGAGAAGACATTAATGACAAGTTTTCAATCAAAGGAACAGCTATTTCAGAGTTGGTCCACTGGGGTTTGCTCGCAACACTGTCAAGAAGTTGCAGTTGTTGATTGTTTGAATCAAGACGGTGTTTTGAGTAAAAATGTAAAAATTGTAGCTGCTGCTGAGGTTGAGCACAACCACAGTGAGGCCACAGGGACCCCTCCTCTCCTCCTCAGGGATACAAAGGATGAGGGGAGGGGCCAGTTCTTTCTCACTAAGTGACCTCACTTCAAGTCCAACATGAAACAGTGGAGACATCTTCTACACGTGTATGAACGAGGCATCAGAGGAAAAAGCAGACGAGTCCTGCACAGACCTCCTCTAACACCCAGTGACGAAGCCACGTGAAACTTCAGCAGAATTTCTCTTTGTGTTTGTTTGCAGCTCCATTCTCTGCATTTACACAACTATCCGTCTCCTACGTGCCAAAGCCTTTTCCCGCAATATGCATGAATTCTTTTGTGAGAAATATGCAGAAAATACGCCCCCTTATTCAGATATTCACCAATATGGGTCATAGGTTCTTTCTTTTTACATAATCCTACAAGCAAACAAACAAGCAGTTGAGAATGTAAACTCCTTGGTATTTGGAGGAACTTCCCCAAAGCAGATGCTTTCACAGATGGACAACGTGATACAATTCAGCAGTAAATATCCAGTCATGCTCTGTGGCTCGAAATGTAACCGGAACAGGTCGTGACGATTCTGATTTTTATCAAGAGGGTGAGACAAGAACATGTTTTTTTAGACTGTGTGCACTCAGAAAACACTGTGACGTATTTATATATATATATATATATATACATATATCTTACCCTCAAAAAACATAGTATATATCTAACTTGCTTATCCTTATTTTTGCAGTGCGCATATTTGAGGGTGTGGCCTCTTGACTCTGTGTGTGTGTGTGTGTGTGTGTGTGTGTGTGTGTGTGTGTGTGTGTGTGTGTGTGTGTGTGTGTGTGTGTGCCGCCTCTTTGCTGGTTTTTGATGAACCAGGAACCAGCGGGAGTTCGGATTCGGCAAAATGGCAACAAGGGACTCAGTCACAATTTGCCTGAAAAGCTCTCTGCACAAACCAGTGGGTGACGTCAGGGATGTTACGTCCGTGGTCATGTGTCAGGTAAGGACCAATGAAAGATTGGGGCCAATCCAGATCAGGGGGTGATTCCAGAAATGATTGTTATTCATCATTTTCCTTGATTTGTCAATATTACAAAAGATCATGGATCTTAAGGTTTGCCTGATTCTCCCTGGACTGCTGTAATTTACCAGACCTGTTACTCCCACCAATGTGATGGCTGTGAGCCTTGTGATGAGTGTGAAGCAGTTGATAGGGATAAAGAGAGGGAAGGACAGAGAGAGAGAGAGAGAGAGAGAGAGAGAGAGAGAGAGAGAGCGAGCGAGCTGCTGTCTCGCCACAGTGTGAGTGTGTGTGCTGTGCTGTCCTAATGGTGGCTGATGGTTTTACAGTGAAGGTGCAGGGGGATGAAGCGGTTGCAGCAGGAGGCCTCTGGGTCTAAATAGAACAACAACAACAACAACAATGTAGGAGACAAGCCACCTGGGGCTCTCCCTTCCCTAACAGCAGTCTGCTCACTCTGTTCCCTGACACCCGGAGGTGTCGGCGAGGATCACAGCCGAGCAGAAACCGAGTCCGTTATTGTCCGAGGGCCAATCAAACGGTCTCAGTGAAGAGCGCCCTCCCCCTGCGGAAGTCTCCGAGGCAGCCGCTTTGATTTGGAGCCGATAATGTGGAGTCTGGAGGAGCCAGGCAGAGACGAGTGATGCTGGCTCTCTGTCACACTGTTAAACTTCAGCCCCCCAGAGGGAGGCAGGCCACAGGGAGCAGGCGGGGGCGTCGCCCAAGCTGTTTCTGGAGCGTGAGGATGTGCGCGCAATTAGATCTGACCTCTCTTTTCCTGCATGAACGCAGTGGGAGGCGTTTACAGCCTGGAAACACCTGATGTGTGCGGCGGGCGGAAGCTTTTTATACGTGTGCCACCGCTCACCCACACCTGCTGCGCGCAACCTGCGTCTGAGCCGTGGGTCACTACCAAAACACCTTTCTTATCACAGTCTTCATCTTTACATGTGAACAGAATTATAACCTGTTATATTTGTTTTATGCTGCATGGATGCAGTTCATTTTGTGTCTTCCTTCCGTGCAGCACGTTGGACCTGTACGTGCTTTAAAGTGCTTTTCAAATACATTTGCATTGGATTTCAGAGATGAAAAGAGTCCTCAGTGCAGGCCCTGGTGGATGCCATCGAAAACTTTACTGCCTGGTGAAAGTTTTAATTTCACGTAATGGCATCGAGGGACTTGCATATATAGCAGATAATTACAGATCTTTTTTCCTCTCTTTCTTTCTGCAGACAGCCGGGTTCAAAAACACAACAGCGGAGCAGACTTGCTCACTCATGTGCACAATCTGTTAGATTAAAGCTGAAATACAAACGGGGGGCTCTCAGTAGACAGGGGGCTGAAAATGAGACCATCTATATTCAGGAGACCTCTCCTTCAAAAACAATCACACAGATGTGTGTCCTGAGCCGGAGGCAGCGCAGCCTCACCTGCTGCACGGAGGCTGCGTGTAAACTTCTCCATCACACCCCCACCCCCACCCCGCCTACACCCAGCTCACCCTAATCCCCCTCATTTCTTCGTGTCCCACATTTTTCCCTCCCCTCATCATCCCAGGTGTCACTCAGCCAGCCCCCCTCCCACCCTGCCAACAGTGACGGCCCCTCAAACGCACAACCGGCTCCACACCACATGTACTAAGCGGATTCCATTCCCATTCCCGAGAGAAATGAGCTGTCAGTGGCTAAATCTGACCCTGGGGTAACCCCCCCCCCCCTTCTCCCCCCAGGGGATGTTGATATGGCACCCATCCCTCACCAGCAGAGGGGGGGGGGGGGTAATAGCAAGTCAGTGGGATGAAGTGGAGGTGGAGGTCAGTATGTGAGCTGTGATCTCATGTGCTAAGTGTGTGAGGGTGTGTGCCGTGGCCCCTATTTGCCCCGCTGGGGCAGTGACAGAGGAGGGGGCGGGGGGTGGGGGAGGCGGGGGGGGGGGGGGGGGGGGGGGGTCCTGGGTGGGGATGCAGGGATGGAGCTGATGAAAGCCCCGGCTCTCCTCTCCTCTCGGGGGCAAAGGAAAAGAGTGAAAGCCAAATCTAGGTCCTGGTGTTATTTACTGTCACGTGCTCTTCAAAGGCGCAATAAGAACAAGGCACATCCTCGTGGCAGGTGCGCGCGCAACGCACAGTGAGGGCTCCTGTGTGGTCACACACGCCCCCCCTCCTCCTCCCCCTCCTCCTCCCCCTCCTCCTCCACTCACACTCGCTCCATCTCCATCGCATCTCAGAACCTGCTCGCACTCCGACTCTGGATCCTGAATGCGGCGGCTACAGCGGCTGATCTTCACACACACACACACACACACACACACACACACACAATCAAAGTTTTGGAAATGCAGGGCAGAGGACGGGGGTCCACCTGATCGGCTGCGTTGCTGGTGAGGTAGGATGTCTTGTCATTTCGACGTGTGTCTGTCGCTCGTTAAACTGTGGTCAAACAAAGGGGCGGAGCATCGTGACGACACACATCAAAGGACCACAGCAGTTCTTTCTGCGACTGTTGGTGAATCACAAACGACAGCATCCGTCACTGGCGAAGAGGACGAGTGCAGCCCCACCGAGTTTTCAAGGTTTCATCTGCAGCCGTGTGAAATGATGGGAGGCTGTAAAGTGTGTGTGTGACAGATGTAGTCACCTTGGGTTTTGCTATTGTCTCGTACAGGATATAGTGTTTTCATTTTGAAGCAGGTGGCACTGCAGCGTTCCCTCGGAGCTTCCGGTGAAGGACTGGTCATTGAAACCATACAAGTAAATATGCAGCGCGGTTGATTTTGTACCGTGAGCTGTTTAATTACAGGGAGACGGTGCAGAAGGATGAATGAAATCCAGATGCTCCCGTGAGGCAGCCGCCTTTTCTTTGTTTTTGGGTCAAATCGAATCGATAAACAATTGTTTTGACTGATGGCTGAGAGAGATGAGCTGGATTCATCTCTCTTTTACTCATTTTATACATATCTCACCAAAAGGTCATATGATGAAAAGTGGATAAAAACCAAGAGATAAGTAAGTAAATGAATGAATCTATATTTGGATATTGACATGAGGAGCGGGTCCTCTCTACGGGGGTCGCCATGTTTTTACAGTAGCCCAGAGCGGATGTACTAAGCTTTTTTTTGTTTTGTTTTAACGACAACTGAAGTCGACCACAGGTTCTCCTGTTTGCTCAGAAGAGTGAGGGTGAGCTGATGGATACAACATGCAGCTTCACCCCCAGACGTCACTCAATCTTTAACACTGCAACTTTAAAGTGATGGAGTGATACTTGTATTCAAACTTTAACGCGTAAAATGTTTGACTTTCCAGCCACAACTCTGTGTCCTCTCCTGATTCCTGGATATATGGAAGCAATAGGCAGTAATACCTGCAGCCGTTGTGGTGGAGACATCGGGCCTCACATCTAAAGTCGCACTCATTCACCCAGGATAAAAGCAGGAGGGAGAGGCACTTACCTGCCGTCACATTTCCAGAAGAGAGATAAAGCCAGAGCTGGGGGACACTATAACTGGCTTCTCATATCTTTCCCTCCTCAATAACTGCAAAAAGAAAAGTCAGTATGATGTTGGATCCAGCCTCACTCAGACAGATTGGTGCTGTGGCAATCCTACATCTGAACCCAGTGTCTGATTCTTAGGGACATCGGAAAATGTGTCGGGAATGGAAACACGAAGAATACGACCCCGGACTCGGTTTGTAAAAAGTTGGCAGTGACATAAACACCAACATGTGTTACCTCAACATTCTTTGCGTTATGTATCATGCAATGGTTTCACCTTCTCATGCAAGTGTAATGAAAAGGTAAAAGGTGTATTAGGCAGGACCTTCTGTCTAATGAGCCACTAAAGGCTGTGTGTTTACCTGCAACAATGAACTTCGACTTCTGGGAGGCAACGTTTGCGCAGGTAAAGCGTTGGTGGTTAACGGAATGAGCTTTCTGAAGCATCCTCAACTCCACAACTAATGCAATTATGAGGAAATAGTGTCGCTTGGACTGTTTGTTGTGTGCACACCTACTGGCGTTGTTGGGCAAAGGAACCAGCGCCAACTTTGACTGAAGCTGTTGACGTAAATCAGAGAAATCCACAACGGCACTTTGCTTGCTTTTCTTGTCTTAGGGACCAGGAATTGTTTTGCTTTCCGGTATTTTGGCACAACTGGCTTTTTAAGTGTTGCGATTTCTTACAAACACCGGTGGTGCACAACTTTACGCACCATGCTGTGCGGGAAAGCACTTTGTGCGCTACAGTAGGGTTCTTCCACTTCCCCTTCCGGAGAGAGTGGTATGGCTGTGAGCCGGGAACGAGAGGAGACGTCTGCCGGCTCTGAAAGCAAAGCATCAGCCTTTCAATCATCCGCCGGCATTGTTGGCCAGAGCCATCACCCACCACCACTCCGCCTCCTCCTGCCACTTCTCCTCCCTGCAACAACAAGCTCTGCCGCTGCTGCCGTCGTCATTACCGCGTCCACTCCACACCATGAGTTGCGGAGCGGCTGACGGGTGCTCCAGCCGGCACACAGGTTGCTGCGCTGTGTATACTTCTAATTTTGTCCACTGTCAGAAACTTGCAGGACGTCTCTCCCAGGTCTGAACCTGCCCAGCGGGACATAATTACTGTGTGTTCCTCGGAACGTCACCCGGCTCTGGAGGAGAAGTGAGGTCGGTGCGCCTCACTGACTCCCATCACCCAAACAGCTTCTCCTCATCTCACACTCTAAAGGAAGTGTGTGTGTGTGTGTGTGTGTGTGTGTGTGTGTGTGTGTGT